>VXBC01004277.1:0-21388 GCA_013399945.1 Ploceus nigricollis
GCTGGGGGCCTGCAGCAACAATGATGAGCAGTGTTTTTACTTTTTGGAAAATTAACAACCACTGCTTTTCCATTGGTACACTTATCCTGTGGTGTGGGACAGAAAACATACAGCCTGGAACAAATGGATAAAGGCGCATGTTACAGTACAAGCTAGTTTGTACTAGGCAATTAATTTGATTATAAATCAGAAACCCAACCTGGTTCCATAAACCAGCCCCTCGGTTGAGCTATGATGGGATGGATTTGAACACATACAGGGACTTCACCCAATCATGTTCCACCCTAAGCTGCAGACATCTCACTGGCAGAGGAGCTGGGCGGTGTTTAAGCCAGACCAATGAGCTGTCTGGACCAGGAGATTCAAATCCTCCCTCCTGTTTAAGGAAGTAGGAAGAATAAAATACACTGCTGTTGCATGCGAATTCTGGGGTGTGTGTCATCTCTGTCTCTGCCCCACCCCCCTGTCATAACACGTGGTGACCCAGTGTGAGGATAACAGCCATTTCCCGCAGGCAGAGCGGAGGGAGACAGAGGACAGTGCATGCAGAGACTGTCCCCACAGCAAAAAGCTGGAAAAGACCAGAGGCAAGCCTGACCCAGCAGCGAAAAGCTGCAAAAATGCAGCCAGAGGTAGCGACAGTCAGAGCTGTGAGGAAAATACAGCCAAAGAGCTGTGTGAAACAAAAAGCCAGAGAACCTGAAAAACCTGAAAAATAGAAGAAAAACCCCACCAAAGAAATGGGTGGCTTTGTCTCCGTGCAGGATCATCTAGTTATAAACGTATGGCGCAATGTTACAATCCTAAAAGTGTCTTTGCCTACCTCGCTCTGCCACTTTTCCTATCAAATAAAACTTTTTTCTACATCTAAGAGGTCAAGAAAAGTACTGTTAAAATATGACCGTGCTTTGCTACTTTAGTAGTGTCTTTAATCATTTATTCATTAACTTGTCCAGAGTGTCCATTTTTATACAGTAGCAGTATAAAATGTGTTCTCTGACAGAATCCTGATTCATAAAATACTGCTGATTCCTATGTAGAAATCCTTTTGTGTATGTTTCTGTAAAGTTTGTCCTTGGATCTGGATCAACAAATCATACTGTTAGATGCAGAGGAGACACACTCCTTATCATATTTAATTCAGTTCATTAATCCAAGTATTTCCCCATGTTCTTGTGGAACCTTCACACTAACTCCTCAAATGACAGCAGTGGAGTCATACCACATTTTATTGGATTATGTTACATCAGAAAGTGGTCCTATGATTAAATGAGTTGTGACTACCACATTTCAGCTCCTTTCCTACTCCCTGACTCTTGCCAAGAGGCCCATGCCAACATTCTCAAAAATAATCTCTTCCTTACAACCTGAAAACCTATGTACAATCCTGAAGTGTTAGCAGAGGACTTCTGCTGAAGCATTTGCACTTCACACGTGCAGGCTAATAGCCTAAACAGTTAGCTGGCCATTCTTCCTGGAGAATTACAGCTACAATAAACTTTTGAGCATTGGTTTGTAAGCCAGCAATCACAGTCTATCATCAAGATCCACTTCTACACAAGGTTTATTATCTGCTTTAATTTAATTTTATGTTAACTGAAGTAAATTTGGTTTGGCACGTGTGAAAGTCACAACCCTTGAAAACAGGGCTTCTGTCATCATCACCCACAGGACTGCTGCAGTAAAAACTTTGCAGCTTCAGGTTTTTTCTTAAATATTTTGGGAGCAGTGATAAGTTATTAAAAAACTTCCAGGTTTTTAGCTAATATAATTCCATGAGATAATCAACTATTTTAATTAATTTTTTTTAATTTTTACTACCAGTAGCTTATTGTAATTCATACATCCACAACTGTAATCTTAGCCTATATTTAGTAATAGCCTTATACTTTCATTATCGTCTGTCTGTTTTGGTATGATGTCTTTACTTTCACATATTTGCTTACACATATATCCCTGAGCTGAAATCAGTTTTACTGTAGAAACCAAAATCCACTATCTGTTTGGTTACCTATAGCTATATTTCTTGAATTTTTCAAGAAATTGGGTCAGGAGGTATTACAGAGAGGCTTACTGGAACCCTTTTATGTGAATTTAAATTTGGGATTTTATTTATGCGTTATTGTTTTCCCTTTTGATTTAATTTTTTATGAGACAATTTTTCTTAATATTTCAAGGCACCAACTCTGGTCTGAGCAAGGACACCTTGCTGAAGTCCTGGAGTTGCATCTATTACTGGTAGGGCCAACATGTGGCATTTTATGATGCACTTCATGGCTTCTGACGACAGCACATTTCATTCTAATGGGACCTGGAGAGAAATAAACAGTGTAGTAAGTACCATGGCAGAGTGGGGAAGTGGCAAATACTGAAATGTATGCGTTATTTCAGCAGAAGTCAAAGTCTTCCTTATCCTAACTCAGACCTGATACAAATACATATAATCAGCCTTATTTCCAAGATTAAGTTCAAGCACAAGTCAGAGGATACATTACGTGGACACCTAGAAGGTCAGTAACACAAAGACACAATAATTCTAACACAATAGTGGGAGAATTTTAAAGAAAGCTTTCTTCAGCAAACATGATGGTTGAGTTTCTTCTCAAATGACTCTGTGTAGCAGGGCATCTCCTGCTGATTAACTAATTCACCCAGTACAAACAGTACCTGCTGCATGGACACTGCCTCAGCATGTCTGGAATTTTCAGAAGGGGATCCAGCTTCCTGGAGCTTCTCACAACACCCACAGAGAGCTGCTAATGATTGCATGACAACAAGAACTACCATTTCACTCCATTATTTTTGTTGCTCTGAGCATTGGGAATTGTCAGACGTTTCACTACTCACTTTTTACAATATTTTACTTTCAGATCCCACAAAATTCCTGTTCTTTATCATGCTTTTCAATCATGTTCATTAAACACATGTGAGTAGTAAAATACTTCAGGTTGGCTCATGCTGGTATTTTCTCATTGAAAAGATAGTTGGACTAAGTATAAGGATAAACATGCTCTGGTGCAGGTCACCCACAGGCCACAAAGAAAACCTATCCTCCCATGGAGTACTGCCTCCCCCTTTAACTTTTGTGCTCCCTCTGGTTTTTTCACTGTTTTTGTTTCCTCTGCCCGTCTGGTGTTTTCTGCCTTTGCTTAAATACATTTTTCCAGAGGCACCACTATCATTGCTAATAAGCTCAGCTGTGCCCTGCATTGGGTTCATTGAAGCCAGGTGGAATTGGATGTGTCCAGCAAGGGGCAGCCTCAGCCTCTTCTCACAGAGGCCAGCAAAATGGATATATCTGGAAAAAAGACATTAGAAAGAGCATATATTAGTAGAACAAGTACTTCTTAGAGACAGTATTATTCTTTTCAGCCTTCTTATAACTGAAATTTTTGGTAGAATTTCTTGATACGAAGGAACCAGAATTAAAATTTATGTTCAATGTCTTCTCTCTATACCTCCAGCAGCAAAGGAACTTGGCGGCTTCCTTCCCAGCTTGCTATTCATTCTGGTATAAAATCTTTCTGAAAGACACCAAAGAAACAGAATCTCCGTGTTTGTGCTGTGCTCGAGAAAGGGAGAAGCAGAATCTGGAACACTTAACTTTGCTACAAGCCCAGACACCAACAGCCTAACAATGAAGCTATAAAGTGTAAGTGGGAGGAGGTAAGGATAGAAGAAGAATAAAGTCATAATTGATGTGATATGTGTTTTCTCACTCTTGCTCTAAAAAGCGAGGAAATACAGCAAAATCTATATCAGGTTATAGCACAGGGTAAAAGCCATTCCTCAGCACAAGGAAGCAATTCCACTCATAATTGTAAAGGCCATAGCCAAGCTGACGAGGTTTGGCATTTGGGAGCACTATAAATGGCTATTAAAATATGGGTCGCATTCAAATTGCTATGACAGGGCAGAGAGATAGAACATTACAAGGTCATGTTATGCCAATTTTCAGGGTAGACTTAAGTCCAGAAAGCCAATCAATCATCCAATACATTTCAGGTTTTAACTAAACTAAGCTTGAAATAGAGGTGCACAGTTATATCAGAGAAAAATGCACAAACAAGTGTTGAAACAGAAACAAACAAACAACAACAAAAAAAAAAGATTATTCATTTTGGCTCCAAAATATTACCAATGTACTACAGGAATAGTAGCCTTTGGAAATTCATATCTAAATATGTTTTCACTGCATAAAAAATAACAAACTCTTTCTAAAGGAATATTTAGTTTATTTTACATTTCTCATCTGTTCTGTGTTATATTGGATAAGAACTACTTTGGGTACACGCTTTCTCAGAATAAGTGTTTAAAAAGAGAACTTTGGAGAGGTGGAATTATCAAAAAGGAAGAAAAATCATGAAAAATAAGAGATAATCTTATATGACATCTTGGTCTTCTCATTTGTTTTTAAATTATACTTATGTTTTGCACTATAATGTAATTGTTACTAAAGATGACATTTGCAGGCTTTACTAATGTTATTTGTACTCATTTTACTGTACAAAAACATGAAAAAACATTTTTAATTTCTGCTTAGAGCTTATCTTTTTTTTTGTATTGTACTTAATGTTGTCAGAGGCTGTTCTCATGCACAAAAAGAACACCCAAAACCAACAAAAATCCTCCCCAATCTTTCTACTCATAACATTTCATTATTTTGAACTAAAAAAACTCAATAGAGAAAACAAATGGATTTCTCAAATTGCTAAGAATTTTGTACAGCTGTGTAGCTGAATGAAAATACATGGCTGAATGAAAATACAAGGTCTGTAGAGTTATGGTAGGGGTTGCTTCTCTGGCATATTTCCTAAATGAAGTGTCAACAGTTAACAGAAGAACTTAAAAGTCAATAGCTCACAGAAGATCTTCAAAGTAGAGTTCATCTTTTAAGAAAGAGCAAATTGAAGCTTGACTATTATGAGCAAATATCATGGGATTTTTTCAGTTCTAAAGAAATCTAGAAAAGTAAGTAAAAATAGGTCCACGAAATTATGTCCAGAGAAATTCAAAAGGTATAAAATACTTATGAATGTGCTAAAAGGCATGTTTTGAAAGCCTTGGACACTTCCAAATCCCAAAAAAATGTGGTTTCAGATGCCTCTCCAAAGGAAAACCGTGATCTTATGTATTTGTAATGCAGTTTATTATCTTCTCTGCTTTCCCATTAAGCATGTATGAATTGAGTTAGTCATAAGGAACCCAGTATCTGTGTCAGGTAGATTTTCCTGAATTTTGTTATTAATATTATTATGAATATTATTTTTGTATCCACATCTCTTACCAAAATCCATTATAAGCAGATAAATAACCTATTTTTCTTGTATTCATTCCTAACTCTAAGGTATTACTCATGTCTGTACATGTATTTAGAAGCCTAAGTTGGAAGAGTTAAAGTACTCAATTTATTATTGTAGGAATAATAGAAATAGTCTCTTGTTCAATTCTTGTATGGGATATTAATATAATCTTCTGTCTGGAATAAAATCTGTTCTTTTTTCACAGAATAAACAGAGAATACTCTGAGCCCTGGAAAAAAATAACTTGAATGTAGTTTGTTATCACAAGCTTTAATATTATCCCCAGATTAGCACTTAAAACCAAAGAGTTATGTTTATCATTGACACTTTCAGAGAAGAAAGTTACAGCAAATAGAGGAACACAATGTAGCTTAGAAAGAAGAAAATCTTCTTTTTAAGAAGTCTGCATATATTCAAAGAGTAATCTGCTGTTGAATATCCCAATTTACTGTGCTGTAGCATAGAGGAAACTGCCAAAAACTCTAGCCAAAATTAAAAAGAAAGATGGAAATATTCACAGCATTACAATTAAGAAGGAAATAAGCATATAAACATCAAAACAATTTAATATGGAATACCAGGATATCAACACATACTATTTATCCTGAATATTACACAAAAATGAAAACCTTTTTGTGTGTTGGAGGAAAAAAATCTTTGAATTGTATCTTTTCAGTTTCATGCCTTGGCAGTTCTTTTGTAGCATTGCCAGATTGCAAGAGTGAACAAAGTATTTCAGGCAGAATGCAGAAATACATTGTCTGAAAATTATGTTGGAGAACTGTCTCAGGTTTATCTGGGTGTGTATTCAATTACCATCTGTTAAAGGTGAGGCAGTTATCCTCTGTTAATTGGGCAGTTTTCTTCATCTCTTCCACAACCCATCCTCCCTCTGGGGAGACATCTTCTGTTAATGGCCATTGAGTGTCACTGCATGACTGATAACAATTACATCATCCCATTGTGATGCTCCACCCAGGGGGAGGGGAAAGGAGCCAAGCATTCCTACCTGGATATAATCTGAGATTTGGAACACCACAGCCAGCATTTTCCCACTGGATTACCAGATGAGCAGCTGTCTTCTCCACTGGATTCCCAGGGGAAGTCCAGACCCGTCTACACCCCCACTGGACCTTCAGAGGAAAACTCCCCCCTTCTACAGGACCACTGCTCCAACAGAACCACATCTGTCACTCCAGGAGGACTGCAGCCACCATTTAATGGGACTGCTACCAACACCCTGATCCACAGGGTGTCAGGTTGTATTCTAACTCTCTCAGTGTTTTTTTTGTTGTTGTTTGTTTGTACTATTGCATTTGTATTTTCAGGTTTCCTAGTAAAGAACTGCTATTTCTATTCCCATATCTTTGCCTGAGAGCCTTTTAATTTCAAAATTATAATAAGTCAGAGGGAGGGGGTTTACATTTTCCATTTCAGGGGAGCCTCCTGCCTTCCTTAAGCAGACACCTGTCTTTTCAAACCAAGACAAGAATGTAAAGCATATCTATCCTATTAATCCAGATATTCAAACAGTTCAGTTTGGCTTCTGTTTAAAGGAATCTAATGAGATCAATGAGAACAAAGACAGAACCAAGCACTTCTCATGAGAAAGACTACTGAAACATCAACCAGACTCAGATATTAATTAATTGATTAACCATTTTACTTTTAAAATTGATATACACAAGTAATAATCAGTAAACTTGCTAAGGGTAAGCAGCATCCCCCCCTCGCCCAGATCATTAATGAAGACATTAAACTGGACTTGGCTCAGTCCAGTGCTTGGGGAGCACTGCTACTCACTGGTCTCCATCTAGATTTTGTGCTGCTCATCTCCACCCTCAGGGCCAAGCAAGTTTTCAATCTACCTCCCTGTCTGCTCCTGCAGCCCGCATATGAACAGCTTCTCTATGAAGATCTTATGGAAGACAGTCTCAAAGTCCTGACTGAAGCCCAGACAGAAAATATCCACTGCTCTCGTGTCATACAGCTTTTGATTTAGTGATGGGTTGACTTTGGCTGTCTGCCAGAAATCTCAACCTCTCTGTCTCTCACTCCCTCAAGAGGACAGGAAAAAATAAGACATAAAAGCTCACTATCTCACTGTCACTGAGATAAAGGTAGCTTAATAAGGTAGTTTAGTAAGAAAAGCAGATGCCATTTATGCAAACAAAGGCGAGATTAAAGAGCCAACATAAAAAAGCAGATTTATGAAAGTTTCAAAACTTTGTAGTGATTTTATTTCCACAGTATTTAATTATTAATTGAAGGACTATAGTATTTGTGACTCGCTGACAATGAGAAAAAACTATATATACCACCAGCAAACACAGAGGCGTAACACTTTCTGGAGGTATCACACATAACATCAGGTGTTTGCAGTGTTAACTACTTAGCCTAAGCTCCAATTTCTGCTGTCAACTGCAGAAAATAAACATTTTTAGTCACAGTTTCTCAAAGGACCAAAGCCCTATTTTGTCCTAACATTTGGCAACTAGGTCATACTAAGATGCCAAACAATGACCTCATAAACACCATCTCCATTAGACAAAATACATGACTGATTCACGCATTATTAATGTTTGGAAGGAATTGCATTAAAGGCTTTCCAGTGGATATCTCTACTGAAATTAATTAGGTTTCTCCCTCAAAAGACAGAGGAAAGAAGAAAGACTTGTTGATCTCCTTCCTCCAAGTCCTGCTTTCCTGATGAAGACTGCTTTCAGGTTCTAGGATATATTTCCGTGTATGCTGTAACAAATGTGCTCCAGGGTAGTTTTGGAAGAGGGATTTCCTGTCAAACACAAGAATTTTTCTTCATCTGTTAGCAGTAATAGCTACATGCCAGAATATTACCATTGACTATGAATCATTATTCTTTCCTTGATTGTCGCTAGATCACCATCAATGAGGAAGATTCTCAAAGAGCTTTTTTCTTCCAAGACAAATGTTATTGTTTTGGTCTTCTACCTGATTACTGGTTGTTATAATAGCAGAGCTTCTGCTGCAGAATGCCTAATTAGGTAATTTGCAGAATTTTTATCATATGTTGTTCTTTATCAAATGACAACAGCTACAGAGATTAATAAAGCTGTCAGCTGTGGATAAATTTATAAGTGATTATTTCAATTTCTATTCTCAAGTGTTATGCATTAGGATATTGTCATTTTTATTGAGGGAAAGAACTGAAGTGGATAGATTGGGTAGAATTATCTCCTTAACATGAGGGAGCTTCAGATTTTGTTGAATAGTCTCCTCCCTAGAGAAAGATCCAGTAGCAGGAGAATTTTAACTAACAAGTCGACGAATTTCTGTTATTAGTATGGACTACATGTTTAGCTGGCAATAAGAAGCATTATGAAGTGCTAAGAAAAAGGAAGGAGAATTCACTATCAATTTTAAGTACATTTAAGCTAAATATTTGACAAATTTGCATCCTTACAGTCTTGAATGATCTAATTAAAAAAGTAGCAGAATTCATTTAGTTATTAATAACATTTTCATGACAATAGATCTTTGATCAATGTAGTATTACATTGTTTTGTCTTTCTTAACAAAAGCCGGAAAAGTACAAATCTCTCATAAGAAATAGTCAAGATCAAAAGTGTCTTGACCATAAACTCACTCTGCAGTGCATCTTTGTCCCACTTTTTATAAATATCTGTATTCATGCAGGGATGTTTGTAGATCAACAGGGGCAGGAGCTGATTAGCAAATGAACAAACAGATAAGGGACTTTGACTTGCTTGGCTTGCAATGCACATAAAGCTTCCTTCTTCTTTCTTTGCACCAAGGGAGTTTCTGAGCCATAAGGAAATCCCCTGGTATTAAAAACGAAATTTGTAATTTACCATTTACATCCAGAATCTTTCCTTCAGCTCACTGGTCAGATTATTAAGTGATTCAAACCATCCATATTAACTTTCTAATAAATGAACTGATCAAGTCTAACTGATGAAAATAGAAAACTCGCTTTAATTTCATTCACATTTCTTGGGCCTAAATAAGTTTGTACACATATTTTAAACTGGAACAAAAAATGTGAAATAGCCACAGATATTTTTCAAGCAAAAATGAGAATTTATATTCAGTAAATGAACTGCTCTTTGTTCACAGTGAAGCAAGGTGGGATTACACCGTTCCTGTGCAAAGTCATTAAAATGGTGTGCAGAACATCATTATGTCTGGAGAAATCCAAAGTTTCATTTCAGGACTTACTCAAACTGAAGGAATTGCACCAGTTCACTCAGGAACTTTTCAATGATCATACTCTTTTTGCTTTACTGTTCAAAGTCCAGCTTCTGTTAGACTGTGGTCATCTCTCTATTGCACCCATTCTTTTCAAAACACACTAGCTGCATCTGCATTGCCATGAAGAGGAGTCTGAAAGTCAGGTTTTCCATGTCTACCCAGAGCTGGACATTGAGTAAACTGCACAGTACACCTGAAAAGGGAGCAAAAGATGGACACCTCAAGGACTTATTCACTTTAAATAAGTTTTTTACACATATCATCATAATCAAATCTGGCCTATTATGTTCATACATCCCATCTGCTTTTATGACTTGATAACAGATAAATGCAATGATTTGGAAATGCTTCTTAAAAGATTCACAGTGCTACTTGTTACACAGTCACCAAAGATGTCCAGAGTCAAGTCTGGAAAAAGTCAAGAATTCTCTCATTCTCTCTGAAGATAGAAAATATTCTTTGCAAAGAGCTATTCAGCATCTCTATGTCATGTATCTGAAGTCACGTGGATTTAAGATTCTTATGCCCCTATGCTGTTGGTTCCCATATCCCTTCAGCTGATAGATCACAAAAAGAGGTCCTAGATTTGGGCCATCTGTTGAATTGATTTTATTAAGTCCTTAAAGCAGTCATACTCATTAGAACCAGTAATTACTGCCTTTCCTATATATAAGTTGTGGGGATGGAAACATGGAAAATTTAAAAATAAATTTAAATACATAGCTGCAAATTAATAGGCAAGGATGTTAATCATTAAATTTCAATGAATAAGATCGTTCCTATATCAAAACATTTTCAGTCATTGTCCTTAACGATGATACAGTAGATACTAAAACCTGAAAGCAGTGCTCTAACTTGCATTTTATTAAATCCTAATCTGACTTGGCCTTTCTGATCAGCAACTCATGCTGAGTACCATAACTAAGAATTCAGATTAAACAAACACTTCATTATTTTTAGATTATGTATGTTAAAACAAAAGGAAAATATTATAATCTATTCTAACGTCTTTTGCAGCAGACAAATTATGCACCAATTTCTATACCAATCTTATAATTGGTAAAGTAAGACATAATGTATCTCTTTAAATGCCATCCAGTGTTGATTTAAACACTGAGAATATACCACATTTCTAATTTCTACCACTGGTGAGTTATCCTCATTCTTAAAAGGTTCATTATTAAGAATCTGAATTTAACAAGTACAAGCTTCCAAACACCAGCTCTCATAATACAGCATGTTTTGCAGATGAAATATATTTTACAATTGATAATTAATAGTATCAGGGGATAATTAAAAGAGACCTTCTTATTACCATGTTTAAACAAGGGGCTTAGACTTTTGGTAGTCATATTCTTTTTTTCTTTTTTAGTTAACATCAGCATCAATATTTTCCTACAGAATTTTATTTAAAAGAATAAATAGAAAACATCTAAGTTTAAAATTGTTGTGGTTTAAAACCAGCTGGAAATTATGCCTCAAGTAGGTGCTTCTCTTCCACCCCACCCCCTCTGATGAGAAAGGGACAAAAAGGCAGAGGTTATGGGTTGAGATAACAATTTACTAGAAAAACTGAAAAGAGATAAGGAAAAACTAAAAGTGATAGCAACAATACTAATAAAAACAGTGTATAAAAAACAACTAAGGTTTCAGATTATTTTGGTAATTGTAAGGAAACCTTTCTTTTAATCTCTCTCTACTCAGATGTTACAGACAGTATGTTAGATGTACTTAGCATGTGACAGGAAAATCACATTGTCTTTAAACAGGAGAACCCCTTAGTTTTAATTTTATAAACGTTGTCATTTTCACTTAAAGTAGCATATGTTTGTATAATAACCATTATGGTACATGCAAGGTGTTTAGGGATTAAACAAAGATCCAACAGGGAAGAGAAAAATAAAGAGCTTTTATTTGCAAACTCCCTTAAAGCTTTTCTTCCTCATTTCCTTCTCCTTTTATAGAGGTGACCATAACTTGCCTTTATATGAACCTCACTAAAATTCAAAAACTTGCACTTCTACCCCATTTTTCCTGAAGTGCCTGGGGTAATTAATGAAATGAAAGAAAATTTGGTAATGTAAACATGTATTTTAATAATTAATGCTACAGGTGTGATATATATGCAAACTTATCTACTCTTCTGTTCTTTACTAATGTTGACAGGAAAGATCCTCCATTATGCTGCCCTAGCTACTGGAAAATACAAAGCCAAAGATCATTGAGTTGTGTGTGAAGGTCCTGAGTGAGCAGACATCAAGGAATGTGTAACTTAGTACTTCTGTTGTAAGATTTGCTTTGTTACTTGCTTTTGTCACCATTAGAAAGTTAGAACATTCAAGTTTAAAAGCTTTGGGCTAAGGTGTGAGAAATGTTATTCTGTCAAGCTCTGGAAAATGCAGCAGCTTGATTGTTCCTTTTATAGCTTTGAAAAACCAGGTGCTCAAAAGATCAATACACACTAACTATTAACTCAGGCTCCCAGCTCAAGCAAACAATTTTTGTGAAAGAAATCTCTAAAGGAAACAAGATTCTAAGGAGCAGACTGGAGAGGGAGCTCACTTATTTCTTCAATAGTAGAAAGGAGATGTCTTTTTTATTCATACACAAAGACACTCACCATTGTTCTAAAAGCTTAACATAGGCTTTTGAAAATATACCTTTCTCTAAGCAAGTTAAAAAAAAAAAAGAAACTAAATCTTCTTGAATCAGTAAACCTCCAGTTTTCAGAAGAATGTCCAAACTACCATGATTTATCACCTGAAAGAGCTGTTGCTGCATCCTCTTTACTTCTTACAAGAAAAAAAGTCTTAAGGTTTAACAGCCCAGAGTCCTAGTGCACATGTTCAGACAGTCTCAGAATTCACATTCAAGTACCTGAGAGGGAACACTTATGTACTCTACCACAAACCTACTATGCTTTATTAGCATTTGCCTCCAATAATAAGCTAATTAAAAGAGCTCAATTACCTATAGAGCTGCAGAGAACTCACTTAAATTTTTTCTATTACTACAACTACAAATAAGGCTGGAAAGTATCAGTAATGACAAGAATTTTAGAGTTCTGGGCTGCCTGTTCAGAGATCTTTCTGTTAGCTTAAGTGGAAGGTCAATAGGGTCACTCAAGAAAGATATTTGACCTGGTGTACATTTGTGTTCAACATGCTTCATTTTATTTTTGGATCCTGTTTTCCTTAGGGATATTAATTTAGGAGAGAATAGATGATTTATAATGACAAGAATCACTTCATCATATTCTAAGTTTCTACCTTATTTTTACTCAGTTGTATTTAGGAGTTTCCATTATGGCCCTGTGTCTCTGCAATATTGATCTGTGGTTATGCTTTATACCCTCCTGTTAAATAAGCTGAAGGTTTGAAATGAACAAAGGAAGCAAACTTCTCCACACAGGTCATAAACCTGTGGAACATTGTCATGAGGTGCTGTGCATGTCAAAAGTATAAATGCTTGCAAAGACATTAACACAAATCATGGATGAAAAGTGTGCTGAGGACTGTTATTCAAAAGATGCAGCAACAGCTTTCACCTCAGGAAATACTTGCACTACAGTTTCTCCAAAGCAAGGACATTTATCAAGGGAAGCAACACTTCATATAGATGAAGCCTTTTCTTATCATCTTTTTCTAGAGATGGCTCCTATCAAAGACATGATTCTGGGCTGAAGGGTCATTTAGTCTGTTCCAGACACAGCAATTTTTCTTGTTGTTCCTAAACTGCCTATGTGATCTAGCACTACAGCCCCATTTGAATGACTGCAGCTCAAGGTAATTGCTCTTCCAGAGTGGCTAAAGCAGCTGCCTTACCCAAGAACCCTCCTCAGCAATCAACAAAATGAGACATCTGCACAAGATGTCCTATGCTTATCTTTGATTATGCTTTATATCTGCTATTAAATAAGCATCACATATGGCAGCAATGTAAAGAACAATACCAAGATATTTTCTGACACACAGACACTAAAGCTGTGATTGTGCTCTTTCCTAGTTCATTACAAAGCTCATACCCTAAGATGTGCTAGAGAGATGTCTAAGCTGTTCTTCTCACATAAAACATGGTTTTGGAAACTGTTTTAAATAGAAATAGATTTGGACTTGTAGAAAAACACCTGTAATTTCAGCGAGTCTCTGTGTGACTTCAATCACAATCCCAGAGGGTGCCTGAGAGAGGCCTTGAAAAAGCTCTTTTCTTACCATGAGTCATATGAGAGTCAGCAGCCATGCCTGTCCCTGCATTTTGGCATGGAAAGGCCCTTTCCTTTGAGGCAGTGAAGAGGAAGGAGTTGCAGTTGCTGACTGGTTGGCCTTTCAAAGAAAAATAAGCTATTAAATTAAAACACCACACATCTCAGTGGCAAACCAGTCTTCAAAACCAGAATTACCACGGTTTTCAACATGTAATAGCATAACAGAATAAATTTCTGTGGCTCCCAGTTTCAGATGCCTTTTTTTTCTGAATCTTCCTTACATTATTATTAGGAGTTAGAATTTTCTGGCACTGATCCCTGTTCAAAACATTCAAATTACTTCATGCTGCACTGTGCTTCTTTTTGTATTACTCATTTTTCATACTAATTTTATGATGTCAGTTCTCTAACACTTAATTAATATTTTCCACCTCCATGCTTTATTTGGTAATTTTAACATATTCCTCTCTGTCTTCTCTCAGGAAAATTTAGACTACAAGAGCTTGACAGAAAAGAAAAAAATCTATTAATAAATTCAGCACGACTTGTAAGAAACAAGATATATTTTGTATCAGTATAAAATAAACACTGTATTTTGGATCAATCACCGTCAGTGAAACAGGTATGAAAACTGTCATTTCTTACAGGCCTGAAACCTGAGTATAAATGTTTTATTACCAAAATGCTTAATATAAATTCAAAGCTATGCAGCAACCCTCCTTTTAAGAACCTTATATATTTTATTACCATCTCTTTCCCCTTATCTTTGCTCAGATATTTACTTGGTCAGAACACGTGCCTAAATATTATATAGAAATTCTACCTAAAGCAGTATTAATAAAAGATGTTTAAGGCTTTTAACATTGTAAAGACCTACAATGAATCTTTGTAGACAGGAAAATCAGTCTAGCCAGAACACAGTAAATTATCTTTGTTTCATTATAGTGCTATTTGTGGAAAATCTCACCACTTTTGCACCACTCATCTGCTTTGGATATGGAACTGCTGCACATCTTAGCTGCATCCTCAGCTGGACTTTGGAATTTAATACGAAGTTCTTATCAGCCCCTAAAGTGACAACATCATCTACATACTATTTATATTTCTAAATGTTCCTCAGGAATAAGCAATTATTTAGTAGGCAACAAAATTGGTCGATTTCTTTAGTTCTGGCTGAGTGATTCCAGGACAGTTCATTTATGAATAAACTACATTAAGTGAGGTACTGGCCTTTAAGAGTGACCATGTACCTTTAAAGCTATCTCTAAAACACAATCCTCCCAGCAGCCAAAGGAACAGGAACATAATTTAATTTTCTCTGTTCTAATCTTGAGGCTCTTTCTCATACTGCAAAATGGTAAATAAATGTCAACACAAGAAGCTGCAGCAATTTATATTCTTGGAGACTAGAAAGTCAGTTCCAAGCTCTTAGATTTATTTTGCTTTTACAACTCTTAGATCACACCGCCTTGTTGGTATTTTTAGGGTTGAAAAATAGTTCCCCAGGGTCTAAGTTCTTTGTATTATATTAACAGTGTGTACCATTCACTCCTCAATTTTGTTCTTTTTTCTTGTTAAAGATCCCATATTTATTCTGAGCATTAAATATAGAAGTATATTTCAGTTATGAATCATAAATTATTGACAACAAAGAGGTATTCAAACCTTGTTCAAAGTAATTTTTTTCCATGTGACACTAAAATCACTGCTATTAAAGTCAACTTAATTTTGAAAGTTTAAAATAGATCAATATTTCCTTTCTAAAGCACAGGGACAACTTTAAATGAGTTTCCAGAACTCCTACTTGTACAAGACTATAAAGGGTATTTGTTTCCACAGAGATAACAGCTATTCTGCATCAAACAAGGAAAAGCATATCTCTTGGGCAGTAGCACTGTGAAGGGAATCCTGCCAGCTTCCCTGGTCTTACTGTGCATGAAGCCCAATTACCCTTGCTTGAAATAAGTACAGAAAGGCTAGCTTTCACTGAACATGAGTTTGTCTACAGTTAGACTCAACCGAAGTTAGAAACCAGTTTAGGCTGGTTTCTTGGGAATCTTATTTTCGTTTTGTATCACATTAAGAGACTGTATGAAATGCTCTCGGATACAGTCTCTCATATTTTAATAAAACTACTAGAAAGAAAAGAACACAAAATTCCAGTTCTGTATGTCTTTGTTGACTGTACATCCTAGGAACCCTTATTTTGCTAAACTACCACCTACTTTTTGGAAGCAGAGAGCTCCAGAGGGTGATCTTTGAACCACAGCTGATTCTCAGTGCCTGTAGCTGTCTCATGCATTGTCTTAATTTGTATTTAAATTAAAATTCTGAGGAGAATGCATGGAGGTCTTTGGTTCAAGACCAAACTTGGACTTTGTTCAGAATATTTGGGTATCTCTTTTAAGGACATCTAGATGGTACTAAAGAAAGCCTTCTTTTCATTGTCACCAATATTAGTCAAATTGACTCAGGTCAGTTTGCAGGAAAAAGAAAAGGTTTTATCATTGATTTAAAGCTTCATTTTCTCCTCCAATAGTCATCTGATAAAGATTTACAATTAATAAGAGAGTTACCTGCAGTAACAGATCATAGTACTGTACTCTTAGCATCTGGAGGCCACCAAGAGTCCTGACTGTCCTTGTCCATATCTTTCTGTGGCTCCCCCCATCTTGCCCATGCTCCAGGACCACATTCCAGCCCCCTGGAATCTCTCCCTGCCCAGAAATGCTGCAGCAGGGCCAGTCTCCACAGCCCTGCCCTGCCCAGCCCATGGGCCCATGTCCCACTCCTGCCTCAGGCCATGCCTCATTCCTGAGGCTGGGATTGCCCCGGTGTCCCGCATGTTTCCTGCTCCTGACTGGGTGGGACAGGCCCTGCATGTTGAAGCCCCTGACTAAACACCTGTATGAGCCACCCCTGTGGTCCCTGCTCCCCTCCCCAGGGCTTCCTCTCTCAAGGGCATCCTGGCAGTACCACTAGATCACTAGAATACAATCAGATGTTTCAGGTCTTTATTTTTCCTTCACCTTCTCTTTCCAGATATTCATGTTTTGCAGAATGCAACAACCTGTAAGTGCTTGGCAGACCCAACCATCAAAAGTGCATCACTCGCATCCCTGCTCTCAGTGCTGGCCCCCAGCTGAATACAACTGAGGCTCCAGGTCTCCGTCCTTCTCTTTTAAAGGCCAGCATGTGACTGGCCTTGGCAACCTAATAGATGCTCCCAGTCCCCCAGTCATGACCTCTCATGACAACTGCGTTCCTCTGGGGAACTGGAAATGTCAGACATCAAAGAAAGACCTGTGAGAGTGTCAGACAGTTTTCTCAGCAGCTGGCTTGTGACTAAGAAATTCACTGTGACAGAGATCAGAGTGACCAAAACCAAAATGTAAAGCTGAGATGTTCGACCTAGCTTTTCCAACATCATGATAAAAGGAAAAGCATTGACTGACAAGAGGATGAAGAGGAACTAGGACAGATCCTCAGCTGCTGTAAAGGTGTATTGCCTGGATAAAGACAAAGGAGATGAGGCTCATTAACCTAACAGTTCTCAGATGCATTTTACTGTTGCTAGAGAAGGTTTTGCTGCATCGTTTTAGAAAGTGATAATTTGATGGAATTGACAGTTTTTACCTGAGTAATTTTTAAATGTGCAAGAAATAAGAGAAGTAGTATATTCTGCTAGTGTTAACATATTTTGTTTTGACCTTATGAAACACACTTAGTTAACAAAGTCAAAATGTGCAAATTTTTATGCTAATTTAATGTATTGTAATGGTTAAACCACATCAACTGTGCATTATGTCAAGTCAAAGTAATATAATGAAATAAAATATTACACTTTTTGTCACAACATAATATTATCTGGTATTTTTTACATAGTCTATTATTTACATCACATTCCTCAAATTAAATAAATTGAAGTAATATTGTTCTTTTACAATATAAATATTTAAATTTCTAATCTAATTACTAATATAATAACTATTTCATCAATTACTTACTATCAGAATAAAAATTTCAGCATTTGCAGCGGAATAGAATTTTCAAATTTTCCAGCTTTTCTCATATGTTATAATAATGTTTAGATGACCAAATTCTTCCAAGTATAACACAATATGATAGAAAAATAGAACAACATTCACCATCTCTATTGTAAATAGGCTTATCTATTTGGAATGACTGTCAACGTCCAACCCTTCAAAGATGTTCTGGTGGTAACAAATATTTATAAAAGCAAACAAACCATGAAAATATTCTGCACACACAGGAAATTAGCAGTTTTCCCTCTGCAGTTTAAAGGCATATGTCTCTCAATTTTCTCCCTTTACAACATGCAGAGGATGAAAAATAGCCTTATCACCCTGAGTGATTTTAGATATTCATCATTAAGTCTGTATTTATTATGCACAGAATCCATTAAGGAGGATGGTGGTCTCTGTGGTAAAGGCCTGGGTTTTGTAGGGGTTGCAGGAACATCTGTGTAGTCATCCTGATACTCCCTTTACAGTGTGACACAAGGCTGCATGGTAGAATGTTGTGAAGCACTAGGAATTTCAAACAAGGCCTGCAGTAGTAGGTAACTGATGTATATAAAAGCTTTGTCTGATCCACTGTCATTTACAGCAGCAACTTGTTCTTAATGCTCACCATGAATTAGGGAACACCAGGGAGAGTCACACTCTTAGATTCTGGTTAATCAAAAGGCTCTGTTGAAGTGAATAGTTCAAAGCATATAATGAGCTGGATTTGCAATTGAAGTCAATGTAAGCAGCTCAGAAAAGACATCAAAGGCAGGAGCTTATGGAGGCTGGGAAGAAATTTACCTCTTCTCTGAGACTTGATCAGCAGTTTCACTCACAGGAAAAACTGATGCTGTTATGTTCTGCATAGTGTAATATTCGAAAGTTGTTACATATAAATCCACGCCTTACAAGCCCTAGTATCCTTTGAGGGAGCAGAGGACATTCACAGCTTTAGTGCTATGTGACTTAAGCAATATCTCAGGGGTAACTTGTTTAAGATATGGAGCTTCTTGCAGACCCTGGTTGAGGAACAGGCTCCAATCCTCTAGTCAGATAGAGAAATGTCTTTTTGAACCAGAGTATAAGAATCAGAGAAACACAGGATAGCGAGAAACCTCCTGGCTCAGGAAACAGTAACTTGCTATCATATAAGCCAATTCTTTTCTCAAATATAACCTTCCTAATAGGAAAAATAGAACAACCACCTGACACAGTTGCACAGCAAAAAAAGGATAGAAATATTGAGCATAATTTGAAAATTTATTACCTATAATCTGTTATACTCTGACTATCTTGATATTGGTGATAAAATTAAGTTCTTATAGCATCTTTTCAAGAAAGAATGAGAAACACTTTGAGAAAGACTCAAAGACTACACCTTGAATTGCTCCCAGGATGAGCCATTATCCAGTAATTTGAAAAAAAATTTATATTTGGTATTACCTGAAGCTGCTAAAATGGCAAACAAGTATTTTCACATTTTGCTGATGATAAGAAACTGGTGAAGGTTTTGTAACACATGAAGATATTTTATATTGTACAAATTGCTTCCACAGGAAGAACAGACAGGACATAATAATGCAAAAAACCTTGTTCACCTACCTGTTCGCATCTTGAAAACCTGTGAGAATATTCAAAGTAGATAGATCCTCTTCCTGTAGATAGAGGAAAATTTTCTCATTGACTTTACTGGAAGCATGTCAAAAACATAAATGGTATCTCCAAGTTCTCTTTAGTGATAAAGAGAACTGTTCCTTTCCTATGGCTGCAGCACACATGATAAGAATAATCTCAGCCTTAAGCTATACACTTGAGGGTTTGGGCTGCTTTTGGGTGAGGATTGAGAGGGTAAGAAAGAGACAAGAAGCAGATGCTCTGTAACTTACAATTTTCGCAGAGCCCTGAAGATCAGAGAGCTATGTTGGGTGCTTTGGGCCACATGGGACTTGTTCAGGCTCTATAGCTTCTTCTCTTCTAAGAGTTTCTTTTTGAAATACCTGAAAAAAGTTCATTTTTAACTTGTTTTTCACTTGTTATAGTGACATATGAGATCAATATTTATGAAAACTGAAAATAAAAGCAAGAAAAAAGTGTTAAGTTTTTATGTGGATGGAAGACTGTCTACAACAACCAGAACTTTACTGGAGGGCAAAAAGATATGTATTTCCTGCTATTCTTACTAAGAGATTTGGGTTTGGGTTTGGATTTTTTGAGGAGGGTTTTTTTGTGGGAAGGAGACTTGGGTGTTTTTGTGGGATTGTTCTTGTTTTGTTTTGTTGGCAAACATGGCAAAAGTGGGAAGACAATGTGAATTTTAGTACAAGGACCATACACTTCACAGCTTCACTAAATGCTTACTGTCTAATTTCATTGAACATCTTTAACTACTTAATTGATAAAACAACTTTTCAGATTTTCCTAGCCATGAGGCAGTCTTTCAGTCTGATGGTTTACTCCACAATTAGTCTATTCAATGGGTTTCCTAACAAAATGAAGTTCTTCTATAGCAACGTGTTGCTATAGGACACGAGAGAACACATACGTGAACACTGCAGCTGCAAGGTGAAAAAAGAGTTTTATTTTTCCGACTCTAATATTTACAGTTTTACAAAAGTGACAGTGGATTGGAGGGTGAAAGGGCCACCTCTCCAATGACACTGGACAAGCTACTAATCTATCAATTTTCTCTGCTTCTATGAAGGAATGTAAAACAATGAGTTGTTTACAGAAAGTGTGTGAGAAAGTTTGCAACAAGAATGAAAAACATCAGAAGGCTAGAAGATCTTAAAAAATCATGGCGACAGCAACAATCATCATCTACGAGTACACTTATCCAGAGAGATTACTACCAGGATCACTCAGAATGCTTTTATCTGTACAATGTATTTTCTAGTTATCAAAACTAAAGTAAAAATTGTGCCTTACCACTCTATTCACTGTTTCCCTATGGAAAAATGTCTGGTTTATAAAGTGCTTCAGTAATCTAAAATCTCATTTATTTCTATCTAAAAGTAATCTAAAAAATCACTAATGCCCTGTCATGAACTCTGTAATCAGTAATCTTTCTAATGAGGAACAGAGGGAAAAGAAACTAAAGTTCATTATTGCAGAGGACAATTCTATCAGGGTCCTCAGGTGGAGCTAAGAGCAGGCTCAAAAGCTATTGATAGCATCAAAATTCTCTAACACAAGTATCAAATTAACTTCTGTGATTTTACTTCTTTTAATTAAAAAATCCACTTAATCTTGCATCCATAAAAAATTCTCTGTGAACATATAAACCAAAAGAAATACCAAGATACTGTCCCATAGTCATAATTCTTCTTTATGGAGAAATAAAGAGGAAAAGACTAAATGATGGGAACCAGTAATGTTATTTAATCTACTGGTTTAAGGTACTCACAGTCACCACCATGAGATCAACAGCATAAGAGCTAAGACAGACCTGGAAATTCTTTCCCACTTGATCAGCTTTCACATTTACCTCCCTTGACCATGCAAGTCTTTCTGACAGACTTCTGTGCTTGCTATTACTATCTCAGGCAGGCTCAAGAATCTTGTCCTGAAAAGTTCATAGTATAATTAGAAATAAGAGGGAAATA
>VXBC01004277.1:21436-177602 GCA_013399945.1 Ploceus nigricollis
TATGATGTATATATATATATGATTACAGAATTATTATTAATGCATTATATTACAGAAAGAGAAGAGATCCAGAAGGAGACACAAGAGTTTTAAAGTGAAATTTAAAAATATAAGTCTGAAAAGTAAAGAACACTTAAAAATCTGTAGAATACAGATTTTAGAGATTTTATTATTTATTTATGTGCTCTAAATATACAGAAGCATCTTGGTAGCTCTGCAACAACTTAACCCATCCATGCTAGGGTTTGTACAGTTTGTTTTCTCACTGTATGTTCTGAAAGGACTGATCCAACAGATGTGCTTTACCAGATGTGTTTCTTGCCCATAAAAACAAATTCTTAAATATAAAAACCACAGTAGAGATTTTCTTCAAAAATCTGTGTTGGTGTTATCACCCCATGGAGGTGAAACGGTTGAGATTAAAAGGTTAAGATGGGGATCAAAATGATACCTCTGGGGAAGAAGATTCTTGGCTTCCAGGCAAGCAAAATATGCTGGACCATGAGGTATAGCAGGCAGGCAGAAGTCACAGCAAGTAGATGTCTGAAATGTAAGAAATTCTGAAGAGACAGCAGTAAGGAGAGTACACTTCTTACAATTAAATCTGATTCAATTAGAAGTCTAAACTTAATATTCAGCACCCAGACATATGCTGGGAATATAAGGTGTTTGAATACTTCCAGGTGTAATACATGCAGCAAGGGCAGCCAAGGAGAGTTTGTGCCACCTGCAGCTTTGGAGGTATTAAAACCCTCAAGCCCCAGCTGCACAGAGCCCTGGGCAGCCTGCTCCAGCATGTCCTGCCAGAACAAGAGGGTTGGATGTGGTGACCTCCCTTGGCCCCCACCACCACCAGCTGTTCTGTGACCCTCAGGCAATGCCTGCTGACCAGGGCCAGGCCAGGGACTGGGAGCCACGGCTCCAGGGGCAGGGCCAAGCAGGCAGGGCTCATCAGCAGGGGTGGGACAGGGACAGGCAGAGACCAGGGCAGGCCCATGGCTATGGGGCAGCAGGCAAGAATCTCAGTTGGAAGTGTCCCCACTGGGCTGGGGGACAGCCCTGGCCATGGCCACCTCATGGTGTCCAGGAGCATGTCCCAGGGTCACAGTAGGGAAGGTGCCACCTTCAGCAGACCCAGCTCTCAGCTGGTCCTGAGTCCCAGCAGCCAAGGCTCCTTCCACCTGTGAGGTAAGGGAGGTCTCCTGGTGCACCCTGGGCTGGCAGTAGAAGCAGTAATAAAGCAATATTTTAATTTTCCCAGTAGTTAAGTGACACTAAATCTGGTATTACACTCTTCAATGCCTGTCCCTGCAGTGTCTGAGAAACTGCAGATCTCAGCCAAGAACAGTAATGGGAATTCACAGGCAATACAACTGTGCTGTGGAAATGAAGAAAAGAGATGGGCTGAAACAGGGTGAGAGACAGTTCAAGGGTATTATTGTACTCAACAAGCTGGTCAGGCTGAGACAGAGGAGGTCCCTTAAGTAAAAAAAAACCAAAATATTAAGTGTTTCTTTTCAGTGATAAAGGGCATTTGAATGAGTTGCTTGGGGACACTGAGTGAGCCTGCCTAAATACACTTTGGGAAAGGGAAACTGTGGTGAAATTAATTCAAATTCTCTGTGTTTTATACTCAAAGGTCATGCCGTGGTGAAGTCAATGCCGCGGTGTGGCTGCAGTTTCTGACTGAAGAAACCATTTCAACATAGAGCTTTCCAAGCTTCAAAGAGCACCTACACAATATCAAATGTCAAACTGATTGTGTAATGTCAAATGGTAGCAGTGGACTACACTTCTCAATTCCAGGCCTAGATTTTTTACTTTTACCTTTGGAGAATACTGGCTGCAAAATAAACAAACAAACAGCAACTAACAGACCTATATACATTTGAAAGCAGTTGCATAGCAACATCTTCAGAGCTATCTTCCTCCTTCTTGGAAATTTATTACTGTCAGAGGGACTGGTAGGATTAATTACCTGTTTTGCTACCTTTTCTCTCTCATGTACTTCAGAATTCATATCTGGAAAAAATGGGATTTTTCAAAAATATTTTCAATTTCTCTAAAAACCCAAACTCTTATCACACTAAATATAAAGTAAAACATGTAAGAAATGTAGAGGCTACAGCCATCACACTCTCTTAGTGGTTATAACAGTAAAGTGGAAACATACAAGGCTGGTCTCCAGTCTCTGCCATAATCTGAGCATGAATTTTCCAAATCAGAGGTAATAAATTCAATGGACTATTGAATAAGGAAAATTAGTCATATAATTTCCCACATATTATGTGTAAGCTACTCATTATTGATTACATTATTATGCTACTGTATTTCTGAGTAATATGGAACAGATGTCTTTCACTAAGATTTTCAGCTGAGAAAGCAGCCTATCAAAATTGGGAAACAGATTTTATGAACAATTTCAGTTTTAACAACCTCACAGTTTTTGTAGAAAAATAACATAATAGTTCATTAAAAATTCTTGTCTACTTATTACTGAAGATTTATTCCCAGACTATGACTGATATTAAACTTCAGTAAACAGAGTTTGCCTGTGCCTAGCATGGCAAATAAAGAGCTTGTTTCTTAATTGTTCCAGATCAGAACACCAAACAAGTAAAGGATGTGAACCTGTTAGAGTGAGTCCAGAGAAGAGCCACTAAGATTAGAAGGCTGGAGCACCTCTCCTATGAACACAGCCTGAGAAAGTTGTGGCTGTTCAGCCCAATGAAGACAAGGCTCTAGGGAGAGCTGAGAACAGCCTTCCAGAACCTAAAGCGCCTACAAGGGAGATAGAGAGGGACATTTTACAACAGCATGTAGTGATAGGACAAGGAAGAATGGCTTCAAACTGAAAGAGGGTAAGTTTAGATTTTATATTAGGATTTTATATTATTGATACTTTTATAAAGTATCAATAATAGAAAATTATTTTACTATGAGGGTGATAAGACACCCTCTTTACTATGAGTGTGATAAGACACTAGCAGAAGTCCCAGAGAAGTTGTGGATGTCCCTCCCATGGATGTGTTCAGGGCCAGATTGAACCAGCCTATGAGCAACTTGGTCTAACAAAAAACATCCCTGCCCATGGCAGGGGTTTAGAACTAGATGGTTTCTAAGGTCCCTTCCAACCAAACCTGTGATTCTATGATGCCATGATTGTATTCCATGGATTCTGTTTGCAACCACTGTCAGCAGATGATCAGTGCTGGAGGCTGGGGACTTTGGATCTCTTTTCATATACTGTTCACAAACAGGCATCAGTTGAAAATATCTGGTTCATTGTCTACATGAGTAACTGAGAGATCTTGAGCCACCAAAACAAATAACATTCTTAGGTATTGTTAGCAAAACTCAACTTCATCATTCTCAGGCACTAACATTTGTGCGTGTTTCATTGTAAAATGCAGAGGTTCCTGTACTAAGCTAAGACTAACATGCTAAGTTTCTCTATGAACTGCTCTTCATGACAGGAAGTCCTGAGCACAGTGGATACCTATCAATGCACAGATTTGGCCTTTAGTACTACACTTCATTGGTTTTAAAATACAACAGACACAGAAATTAATTTGGATCTTCATTATTCCTTTATTTAATTATTTTTTAAAATGTTGGATGAAATAATCTTAATAATATTGTAATTCATTTATTTTTAAAGATAAATAAAATATGAAGAGAAACAAAATAAAAAATGAAGGTTTGAATCATGTTTATTAAAACATGGCATTCCACATCTATCCAAGTAACTATTTTTTTTATGAGCTAAAATTTGTTGATGGTTAAAGAAGAGAGCTTTACATACAGAAGTTTTGGTCTATCCTATGAAAGTAAAATATTCCTGATATAAAGAATCAGGACATACTAGTAGTCTCTTGCTGCTGTATTTTATGTTTTCTTCTGTGGATTGCTAAAGTGTGAAAGACAAACCAATCTCTTTTACTCGGAATATTTCTTCCTACATTCATAAGATAAACAATATCATCTATTCATGTCCCAGCTGGTCAGGCACTTGATCCTTGGGTCAGTCAAATGTATATATTTTTGTCTGACTATTCTTGCTTCTGTAATTTTTCAAACCAAGCTCCAACACATAGGTTTGCCTTAACAAGCCTTTCAATTTCATTTCTTAGCCAAGTGTTATCTTGCTTCTGACTCCATTCAACAGCTCTCCCAGGATATTATTTTCACATTAAAAAGTTCTTTCTGAAGTAACTTTACAGTTTATTTTTATACTGTTTTCAGCTAAATACAACTGTGCTCTAAATAAAGCAGTACTGTGTATCCATAACGGCACAGAAATAGATCAAAACCACAAATTCAATAGATATTTTCTAACATAACTTTCAAGCAGAGAAAAAGTCTAAGTAATTAAAAAAGAACTACATATATCTGGAAAGAACTGGGCAAAGATATAACAAGTTCTACTCAGTTTTTAAAAATAACATAATGAACTGCTTAGCTCCAAATCTCTTTGAAATTGTGTTAAATGAATACTGACAACTTAAAACATTCTTTAGATTTACCAATTCTTATTCAGTTTGCATGCAACACATTTTTGTTGCCACTTATATCTGTATGGCTATTTCTTCTGTTCCTGTAGACCTGCAAGGTATTACCAGTTAAATAAATTGTATTTACTCTCCAAGAATGATCTGGAGAACTCAGATGAGCAATGCCAAATTTAAATGCAGTGCCTTACATTTAAACTTCAGAATATGACAAATCTTTCTGATGCATGTCAGTGCTCAGGGTCTGGTGGTATTCCTCAGACAAGGCTTTCAGAATGAGGTTAGTTCTATCACCTGCACATTCTGATATAAAAGCCTCACAAGCACTCTATACTGTCACAACAGGCCAGAACACTGTGATTCAAAAACAAATAAACAAACAAAACCCACACAAAAAGAAAAAAATCAAAAAACAGTAAAAATGGTCTTGTGCAATGAAAGCAGTTAGTGGACAAACTGTAAAATGGTTCATAAACTTTCAGTCTTTCAACTCTTATAAGTTTAACTATGGGGGAAAAAACCTCAGCAAAACATTTGCAGGATGAGGTCTAAAATACTCTTCCAATGGGAGCTTTGAGCACTCACATTGCATTGTTCCTTTGCATTCAGAGTGGCCTGTGAAATGCTGAGAATGCAGGAAAATATGTGAACCAAAAGACACTGTGGGATAAGTAAGATGACACTGAGAGATGTGAATAATGGAATATCATTTCTTGCCTGGCATGCAGTTAAAGACAAGTGCCATTGGTGCAATAAGGTATGAAATAATACTTCATATTTCACACTCAGGAGTGTCTTGTTACAATTACAATTTTGTTGTAAAGTGTGATTTTAAAAAGAGTTTGTATATGTTAAGAAATAGGGTTCATAAATTACAACCAGTCATTTTTGGTGATGATTCAATTTCTACTGTCTATTTTTAATGAGTTCAGCATGTCTTTGAATAAAATAAGGCATAGGCAGTTATGACTTCTAAAATTCTCTTTCCCTCTCAATAGCCATTTTTTCCCTTTCTTAAAGTGTTTTTTTTACTTTTTAGTATTTTTTTAAATAATCTCTGGCTGCTTTATTGACATAGACCATTTCTCCAAGAGCAAGAGGACAATCAATGGATTAAGCAACTACCAGGGTTAAGCAACTAAGTATGGTGCTGTGTAAACGTGAGCTGGGGGCAGTAATAACTTTGGTGTATTAGCAAGAGGTAGGTGTTCATAAATTTGTGTGCATCTGGGATTTTTTTGATTGACCCTGAATGTATAGTTCTGAGTCTCACATAATTACATGATCTATAAATGAAATGGCTTTAATCCTCATTTGCTGTGACAGTGTGAATTCAGTAATTTTTCCCTGCTACACAACATACAGTTTTTATCCAGCCTGAATTCTGTCCAGCTAGCCTGGCAGCCATGTGATCCACATCAACTAAACAGAGGCTTTCTATGCAAACTTGTGTAAGACTGTTAAGCGCAGCATCTCAGCCTGTGAGGATTAAAGGGAAAGGAAATAATCCATGCTAGAGGGAATATCTGTGAGAAAAGGGGCATATATGTGCCTACAAAGGATCACAGGGTGGAGGAGGAAGAAATGAGATGCATGAAATGTTGTAACCTTTCAGAAGGTAAAACAGTGCTATGACAATATAAAAAAGTAAAAATTAAAAAGGACTTTTTTTAAAAGGGGATAAAAAATGAGTGCTAATAATCTTTCATAATGGCTCATCTATTCCTTGAATTAAGCTTTCATAGAATAGTTTTGGATTTGAGAAACCAATATATTCAGCATATACAAAGACTGTGCAGATTCAAACCAAATGTCCTGTTTGTAGGGACAGCTACACATTTGTTTCTTTTCTATTCTTTGAAGGATTCCACAAAAGAGGATCAGTTTTTGTCTTCAGAGAAAACCCCAAGCCTATTGGTCCACAGTATCACTGTGATATTTGGTGATATAAATTGGTGTTATTTTCCTTGATCACTACTGTCAAGTGTGAAAATACTTTGCTACCTGATACTTTTCACTGGTGATGAAGCACTGCTAAAATGACCAGAGTTTTCTTATTTGTGTCAGCTCATAGACAAAATGCAGCAGGGAAATGATAAATAATTAATTCTTGGAAGTTTCAACTGTGTAAAATTACACTAAGACACAACTTACATTCTAAATTTATGCCAGTAGAGATAGATCTTGCTTCACTTCAGAGGATGTGTGTCTTGCTAGATGAAGCCCAGTTTTGTATATAAAAGGGGATTTCTTTTGGGATATTTAATTAGGTTGAATACACCTTGCATTACAATAAAAATTCAAACAGAATTAATCCATTCAGTCCTATTTCTTGTGTTTTCAGGATTCCATTCTGATCTGTGAAGCCTACATTGAAATACTCTAGGGCTTGGGACTTGTGAGTACAGTTTCATTTAATTACAGGTAGAATTATGTGTTTGAATTCATATAATACACATCTTACTAGAAAAAGTTCTTCCTGAAACTGTCTTTATAAGCCTTGCAAGGACTCATGAGGACCATTCAGCTACTTCCTGAGAAGATTAACTTAGAATATTTCTTTACAACTGGAAATTTATGCACCAGCTTGAACCAAAATGACAAGAGAGACCCCTGGGATATTCTTTGGAATATATTTTAATAGCACAGTTGCATCAAGCTTTGCATTTAGAACAATATAATATCAGAACGATTACTAAACAATGCATTTTTCATGCATGCAATATAGCAAATCCCTTTTACATTGTGTCATGAAAACTAAATTTATTGATCTAAAAACTTTTGTAAATATTGCATTCCTGCATAAATTACATTTTCTTTTATTGTTCCTATTACAAAGGGAAGATAAAGAGGAAGTGCTTTGAATAAAAGTGATAGGGTACAAATGAAGCAAACTTACACTTAGGCTAAAGCTCTTTTGATTACCCAGAAATAAGTGATGAAATATTTCACTTAATACACAATAGATATGACAAGCCTCTTGTGCCTCTCTCTCTCCCAAGCAGACAGGGTGAATTTGTATTAGTCAGGGGATTTTATTCATTCACCTTATTTTAAATGCAGAGGTCTGGAAAAACTGTATCTACAAGTCTTGTGAGAAGCTTCCATCTGCCTCCTTATTCTTTAATTCTCGTGCAGTTTAAATGGGAGCAGAGATGCTCTTATGCAAATTTCATTTAATTACATTGCAGTCTTTTGAATCTAATTGGTCATATTCAATTTGTCCAAGGAATTGGTGGCCATTGTCAAAAGGGTTAGATGCAATGATAGCTGTTATTTATTTGAATAGTGAAGCTGCAGTTAGTGCCTCATTTTTGCACTAGTCAGGAATTTTTTCTGAAGTGTATGTACACACACACACACACACACACACACACGAGCCCTCCCCAAACACTGCAGTTTTCTGTCATACAGATACATATTTATTACCAATAGAAACTAAATCTGTGTAATCATAAGGTGTTTTAATGGAAATCCATTTACATATTTGACATGTCTAATAATACTTCATTTTGTAGAAAATAGCATTTTCATGAGATCCTATGAATAAAACTGTTGCTATCATGATATTTTCAGTGGTATTACCACAGGTAAGTATGTACAGTAAGAAAGTGGCCCTTATTTTCTTTTCCACTCTTTAGTTTCTTCAATGAGATATTATTTTTCAACCCAAAATTTACGATGAGAAAAATGAACATGTTACAGTTATTCAGGTAATATTTTTTCCAGTTTGATCCAGTATTTGAAGCAATTAAAACAAAGCATGCATCTTGCTAATTACAGTGTGCATTGCATACAGTTAGCTTACGGATAAATGCTTTGCTGCACATCAAAGCAGTATTCATTTTCAGACAAGTAGGATAGTCTTACAGATGCACAAGCATTTTAATTGCAGTTAATCAATTTGTCCACAGTCTTTTTCACTGCTAATGTCCACACTCTTATTCATTCACCATATATAATACAACATAATTAAGAGTTGGATTTTGAATCCTGGTATTTGTCCAACTAAATGAACTTCTCTGTCAATATATCTTAATGAAGGGTGTGACTAGACTTTACATAAACTTAGCAAGGGTGTATTAAACATTGATCACCTACTGTGCTGAAGCAAATCATGTGTTCATTTAATCTATTATTAAATTAGCTCTTTATTTTAGGATTAATGTTTTTGAGCACTTGAATACAAATTTTACTGTAACTAAGCCACTTATAACATTAGTTTTAAATGGAAAACCAGTCAGCAATAATTTATCATTACAGTCCTAAGCTATATAATTTGTATGCAATTTCAAAATTATACAATACTATGAATCAAAAATTCAACAAAATACTTTGGGACATGATTGAAGGATTCCATTCTTAAGAATCACGACTGGATCAGTGACAAGTCCCTGCAGGGCACACGGAAGGTTTGACAAAATTAAACACAGAAATCTGTTTCCAGTTTACTAAAACAGTGATCATGAAGCATACATTAAAAGTTATCTTCAAATAAACTGCCACGGGACTGAGCCTGAGGATGTTCAGTCACATTTGACCAAGTTCTTATCTCCAAGTACATGCTGCTTCTCCCTATCACCAAACCCAGGACATTACTTGTTCAAATCATCCCAGTGTCAGAAGCCTCCATGCAAACCTGAACCTGGAAGTCTGTCTCCCTATTCCTTTCCTTTCTCCCCAACCCTTTCCCTGTATTTTAGAGAGCATACACTGTTTTCCTGACCTTGAGTGAGCTGTCACACTGTACAACTGAGCTGGGTGATACTGGAACGACAGCACACTCTTGACATGCTTCGAATAGGCTACTGAAACAAATATGAAGTGTTCCTGTAATAAGTAGCTGGATAGATCTGAAATAGTTTCTGTGAGCTTTGAAATATCGTCTGCTTTAGACAAGTTTTCCAAATTTTTCACATGATCATACCACATGGTTGCATATTTATGTCCTGTAGCTACTGCTTTCTTAATAACTTTCAAAATTATTACTCAAATCTAATCAATAAGATTGATTTCAAGGATGCTAGCCCAATAATAATAATAATAATAATAATGATGATGATGATGATGATGATGATGTAAAATACATTTACTGCTATGCCTAATAAAGAAAAATGCTAATAATCTGACACAGGTCTATAAGACTCCACAAAGAGGGAGTATTCAGTGGTCTGTATTTTTCTCAGTTCTTCTAACAGTTATTTTTGTTTACCACTCAGGGGGAAAGAAATTAAAAACTAAAAACAGCATAAGGCTCTAACTCTTCTTATATGGTATTGTAGCTACAGATTTAAAACATCTAACTGGACATCTTCTAAAAGAATGTATTAAGCCAGCACTTTGAGAGCCAAAGAGCTTTACCAATTTTTATACCTTCCTGACAGTGCCCTTAAAGAAAGAATGAGAATCAATGGACTCAAGGAATTAATGGACCTGTCAGTTGTCTGAACATCTCTAAGAGCCATGATCTAGACAAGTGACCAAAGATAATGGAAGGAGAGAAAAACAAAGGCACCAGAGAGGAGACTGAAATCTCTTCTGAAGTATTTCAACATTTTTTTCCTTTCTTCTTTTCTACTGTGTTGTTTTTCTGCCTTTGTCTCTTGACTATTTGTTGTAATTTAGCTCAAATTACTAACCTATTTACCACAATTAATACAAGTTACTATGATTAAATTGTGAAAAGATCATGCATTTTTGTTTCTCAGGCACTCAATAAAGGAACCACATCTTCAAGCTGAAGTGCATTGTGACTGCAGTATTTGTTGTATTTTAACAGGGCAGTTAAGCCCCACACAGATGCTCACTGAGCCCCCCTCAGTGGTTTGAGGAAGAGACTCAAAAGGGTAAAAGTGGGAAAACATGTGAGTTGAGATAAAGACAGTTTACTAGAGAAAGCAGAAGCTGTGGTCCCAAGCAAAGCAAAACAAGGAATTCATTCGCCACTTCCCATGTGCAGGCAGGTGTTCAGCCATGCCCAGGAAAGCAGGGCTCCACACATAACAGTAATTTTGAAAGAAAAATACCACTACCACTCCAAATGTTCTACCTTCCATGATCTTCCCCTAGATTACATGCTGAGCATGACACCATAAGGCCTGTAACATCCCTTGGGGCATTTGGAGTCAGCTGTCCTGGTTGTATCCCCTCCCAACTCCTTGTGCACCCCCAGCCTTCTCGCTAGGAACAGGAAAGGCCCTCACCCATTAAGCACTGCTCAACAACAGCTAAAACACTGGTGTCTCTGATTTGTTTTTGTCACAAATCCAAAACATAGCACCATGCAAACTGCTATGAAGAAATCCTTGAAATTTTTAAGGACAAAATAGAGTATAGGTTGTCTGGCACTTAGGCTCTAATGTCAAGCATATTTTTGTCTACAGAGACAGAAGAGTGTAAATGTGTTCTCATTCTCTGCTCAGAGTAGTTTCTTAGAACATCAAAACAATGCTTGCCTTATAATTAACAATCAAACTACAAGAAGAAAGCTTTTTGAAGAAAATCTGCAGTTTATACATTTTCCTGGATAGAATAAACTTTTTCTCTAGTGATGTAACTTTCATCATTATAATGTCATTGTTACTTGTCCTAGCGAATACTTCAGTGATGCACATTGCATGAATAATAAGGCATTACTTAAAGTACACTGTACTTCAGGCAAAAAAAAAAATATTGGCATTTCTACACTCCAGCAAGATGCTGATAAAATAAACTCAAACCACAAAAAAGAGTACTTCTACTTCAAGAAGAGCAAATCGACAAAGAAAAATCCTGTCAAGACACAGAAATGTGCTCTCTGCCATCTCCTTTTTTTTCCTCTACACCTGTTACAAATCTTTCTTTGCCTCTGACTTCTGTTCTGAACTCCACTGTAATTATCCAATCATTAGCAGTGAAGTGAAAATATTTTCTTGACTGGATTTAGAATTTGGCCTCCCAAAATTAGGTCTTTATACATATGAAGAGATCATTGTTATTTCTACTCTGATACTATGCACATTTTAGAACTTTTGCGATAACCCAAACCCTTCTCATCCATTTCAAAAAGTGACCTAGTCTGAGCTAGATGCAAACAAAACCTTATTTCATGTAGATAACCCAGCAAAGATCCTGACTGTATAAAATAAAATTTCAGGGAAGGAAACATTATCTTCAAAAAGGCAAACACTCTACACTCTTGCTTTGGTTGGTTTTCCTTTGCATTTCTCAAGTTTCTTTGTGATAATGCCAGGCTAATTTAATTATTCAGTTCCTTGAATCGTTCAAAATCTATACAGACTACAATTCCAGTCTGAAGTCTGTACTGGTGTATAGAGCAGAGCACAACATTCTGCTCATCTGTGAATGTCTCTGCTTTTCTACCTGACCTTTTTGACTTAAGCATAATAGAAACGAATCAGACTGAAGATGATACCATCATCAATATATTATTCTTATTGATAGCTGACCTATACAGTGGAATTTCACTCATTGCAGGGGAGAAGATGAACAGAGAGCAATGGTAAAGGAATAGGAAAATGGAAAATTAATATATAGATATGGTGTACATGTAACTGAAAGCAAGAAACTGACATATTCTCCCTAGAAAGGATCTGTGGCAAAACAGAAATGGACGTAGGGTATGAAACAGACTTGTCACTCCAAAGAGAAATACCAAATACACATTTTCTTCATGGAAGGACAGGTTAGAATTAATAAAGGAAAGTATAATTAGAGTATCAGCAAAGAGAGAAAGGGTAGGTGCAAAGATAGATTAAGATAAAACAAGAAAACCAGAAACAAAGGAATAAATAAGAAAAAATACATAAATAGAGAAGATCAGAATGCAACATTCAAATGTCAAGGACAAAAATGTGACAGGGAGATAGAAATGAAACTACAAAGAAAGAAAAGGGCAAATAAGAACTAGTAAGAAGAATATGTTTTGAAGGGTAACTAGATAAACATAATGGAGCTTAAGATGGACAAGTGTGGAAAAGAAGAAAATACTTTTTACCAAAGTGAAAGGATGTTAAATATTCCATGCGCTGCTCAGCTGCTCTCACAGCCTAATGCAACAATATTCAGAAAACAGTATTTTGGGTAAAAGGAGAAAATTTGAGCTAAACATCCAAACACTATTGAAACAAAAGGTGATGCACATGAACATTCATCTGAGCAATGTAGCTCTTAGCAATTTCTTCCCCTATAAGGGGTTGATTTAACAGCAGTGAATAAAAGAAAAGGGGAAATAGGTTTGAGTTATGGCTAGAAAGGTATTATTTCTCTTCAGATATGTGATTCACAGTTCTTAAAACTCAAGGGGAACTGAAAATTTTTTCTCCTCATACAGGTCTGGATTGTAGCAATGCATTCAATGTATAGGGCATCTGTCAGCCAAAGTCCTTTCATCTTAAGGGAAATCTGAGAATGTAGTAGTTACCCTAAAGGCAGAGGGAATAGAGCAGACCAATGCCATACCAATTATACTGTTTCTCAGAGGGATCCATTACAAGCATTCAAACTCCTTCAATTCTACTTCATAAAGGCAGTCTGTGTCAAAAGCTAAAAGACACTGGTTGAATTCTAAGCTGCAGATCTTCACTCTCAAGGATTTGGAGGAGTGGAATATGTCTGATGTCTCCCATAGTGATGAAGAATCTTCTTTGAAGTGTTAACAATTGTGCTTCATGTCCCTCATTTCTTTATTTGTGCACAATTCATATGCAGGTAATGGTAGATAAAATATGCAGGGGAAAACAGCTATAGCTATAGCACTAGTTTTCACTTTTTTTCTTTTCCCCATGAAAAGAAAAGAACAAAGCCAGTGAAAATATTTCTATACTTTAGTTTGAATTTAAAAGGCTTTCTTTTTTCCCCTCCTTGGGCTGTGCTCATTAATAATGATGACTATCTGTTAAAAATCAGGTCTTTATAATCTTTTACATATCTCTGCTGTTCAGCTGTTGATGAAGTACCACTGGGAACTTTATGTGGGATACCAATCTACCCAGGAGGGGGAGGAAGAATGTACTCTGAGGTAGGTAGCAAGATCCCTGTTTTGTTCTTACACAGCTTGGGAAATGGGAAAGGTCACACTACAACAAAATAATTTTGGCTGAGGGGACAACTGGAGGTCATTTTATCCATTCCCTACACAAAGCAAGATCAACTTAAAAGTTCAATTCAGTTTCTAAGGGCCTTGTCAAGTTACTCTCTGGATATATCTAAAGATGTAGACTCCACAGTCTTGGACAACCTTTTTCACAGCTTAACCATTCTCTTGGAGAATATATTTTTTCCTCCCTTGAGTTAGATTTTGTCTTGCTAGAGCTTGTGCCCACTGTGTCGTGTCCTTTTACCATACACCTCTGAGCCAAGGTTCAGCTTCATTTTCTCTATAATCTCTCCTTCAAGAGTTAAAGACAGCAGTCAGGTCTTCCTTTAGCCTTGTTTTTTTCAGACTGAAAAGTATCAGTCCTCTCACATCATATGCTTACCTAAGTATCTTGGTAACCCTCCTCACTGGAACTGCTTCAATGTCGTTCTTATGTGGGAGCTCAGAACTGGACACTGAACATCCTCTGTGGTCTCACCAGGGCTGAATAAACAGGCAATCATTCTGTACAGGCTCTGACCACCTGCCTCACTGACATAATAACTCTCCATTGGAGTAGGATGACATGGATATGCACCTTTTCCCCCCAGAAAGTTACAAAAACAATGCCCAGGAGAGAGAACAATGCTATGGCAACTTTACATTAGCAAAGAAGCACAAAATCAAGGAGGTCTGTCTTGTTTTGAAAGACAAATGTCTGCTAAGGAAGGCAGGAGCCTCCCTTGGAATGGAAAATGTAAACTCCCTCCCTCTGAATTATTGTAATTCTGAAATTAAGGGGCTCTCAGGCAAAGATATGGGAATAGGAATATCAGTTCTTTACCAGCATGTATAACAAGGCAAACAAACAACAGCAGCTACGGCACTGACACCAAACAGAGCAGGAGCCCAGCCCCAGCCTTTGGCCGCGGCACGTCCCCCTTTGGTGCAGTTCCGGGCACGGCCGGCAGGGGCGCTGCTGGCTCCCAGCGGGCAGGGCAGGTGCAGTGATTCCCCCGCGGCTGCAGGGGGCGCTGCGGTGCGGACTCGGGGAGCACACGGCAATGACAGCTTTGTCCCCGACGGGAAGGGGTGGAGGAGAGGCCTCGCTTCACAAACCCTGGGGCAGCCGATCCCGGTGCCCCAGCAGGACTCTCGGAAGCAGCAAGCTGGGATGGCAGGATGTCTCNTCTCACGAGCAGAGGCTCATCCCACAGCAGAAGCAGCAGCTCCAGGCTGGGCTCTGGTGGCAGCAGCGAGTTCCCTTCCCCAAGCAGCAGCTCCGACCTCCAAAGCTGAGAGAGAGCCGAGAGAGCAGCTGCCCCAGCCCCGTGCTTTACGTGCCCAATCCTTGCAGTATCTCCCCCCTCGGAAAGAAACTCACAGATAAGAGAAGTGCAACCAGATGCCCGCCTCCTCTGAGCTTGGCCACTTCTTTTGTTTTCTTAAGTACTCACTTGTTAATGTATCCTAGCAACTTACGGGGAAAAATCCTATAAATAAAAAGGAACAAAAGGAAAGAAACCTATCCCCCAAAGGAATATTCCCAGAATTTAGGCCCAGGACTATGAAACAGGAAAAGGCATCACCATTGGCTAAATCCAGATTATCTCTTTTGTGGTTCATGAACAATTTTCCTAAGTGTAAAATTATAGGAAGGTTGATTTACTGAGGCTTTCCAAAGATAAAAAAAAATCATTCAATGAGGAAAAAACATAATTTTCTACAGATAATAGTTTTCCTGAAAGAGGAGAAAGCAAGGATGTCTCCAAGAGGGGCACTAGAGACTAAGTGCAGAGACTATAGCTCCTGAAGACACCATCTCACGCCAAGCCAAGCTCTCCAAAGGGCCTTGCAATCATGTTCACTTTCCAAGTGCTGACCATTAAGTAGGTGCCCTTGTTGAGACCAGAACCTGTCCTCATCTGCTGTCAAGCTGTGTTGCTGCCTGGAGCCTGTCAACATAGGTACACAAATGTTAACAGAAATCAGAGATATTCCTCTCTATCCACCAAATTTAGCTTCTGTTCTTTGTGGTATCTACCCATCTTTTGCTGTATGAAGAGAGAGACGCCTTCATCAGTACACTTCTTCACTAATTAAAAGTCTAGATTAATGCCAAGTAATAAAATTATTTACCAGGAAAAGCTGCAGGGAACACTTCATTTTTTATGTTCTGTTTGTATTTAGTGCCAGAATGAAAGGAGACTGGTAACAGAGAACAGAAATCAATGAGCACCTGAGGCACCACTCTAAATTGGATGCAAATTGATAGAATAAGAATTAAGAGGATGCAGTCATGCAAATATTTAAACAGAGCAACCTGCCTTAATCTATAAGGAACTGTATTCTCAGGTGTTGTTGTCCTTACCTCTCGGTATCAGCTCTATGTACTTTGTTAGCTTTGAGCAACAGAAAAAAATTAAAATCTCTTTCTTTGTTACAGACATAGGGCATTGACTAAAGCTACTTGAAAGAAAAATAGTTTTATTACATCACACAGAGGAGGAGAGCCTATTTTCCATATTTTTTTTAACCAATCACTGTTTGAAATTATACTTGGGATGGTTTGTTTACTTCTCCATCTAAAAAACCCCATAGAGGTTTACTTATCAAAAAACAGCTTTCACTAAACAATTGATAACAATCACAATTAAATTTAACCTGCAATGTCAAGTAACTCAAATTATGCCCCTAAGCTCTGTGACATATTCACTGCTGTTCCATCAAGTCTCACTCCTCATCAAACCTTGAAGTTTTGCATTCCCCTTGGACTGCATTTTCCTTTCTATCTTTTAATGCTATAAACACTTCCAATAGTACAAAAGTAAATAATTTTTTCATTAATAAGTTTCATCAGAATGTCAGCTTTGTTTATTTCTCTTGTAACTTGCCAAAGCAGGATTTTTATTGTCTTTGTTAAAATGCATGTACCTTACAAGTATTCAAAACCAGTTTTATTATTCCATTTTCTTGTCTCATTCTTACATGGTGGTACTTCTTGTTGAATAATATGAATGCAATTTCCATAATGAAAATATAAAGACAAATTATGTGTAATTTGTTAAACATATGCAATATGGCAGTATCCAGCTGACACCATTGCACAGATGTGGAAGCAATTTAATTATCAAGATGTTATTCTCTCTGTAAAATATTGAGAGCTGCTGAGAAACAAGACATACACAACACTTGAGTGTGGCTCTTTTTTCCTATTTCAGCTTCGTAAACATCACATGTATTTAAAGATAATAAACATGGGACACAAACCAAACAAGCTTACTCAACCCTTTGCTAGTATGATTCTGTTCAATCATGATGCTAAATTTATGTAATTAAAGTTTTAATGGTCTTCAGAAGCATTATTTAAAAAAACAACTCAATTTCTATTTACTAGTTATAATCTCATCAAAATTTAGTTTCTAAATCAAGTTACAATCTCAATGGAAACATTTTTTTTCATTAAAGAGCACATATGAAGTTCAGGAACTATATTCCTGTCAAAGTGAAAACACACTTGTACATTGATGAAGCTGAACTTCAAAGATCAGGTCCTAATGATGAAATCATAAACCACAATACCTGTGACTCACCCAAATGTCCTGCAAAGCAGGAGGGAAGGGGTGCAAAGAGTATACTCACAGATTATATTAACTCAGACATGTTGGCAATCTAACGTTCCTGAGTATAAAATATCACAGAATCACAGAAACACTTAGGTTGGAAGAGACCTCCAAGATCATCAAGTGCAACCTTTGAGTGATCACCATCTGTGATCTTGTCAACTAGACAATGGCACTAAGGTCCTGTCATTTCTTGAATACCTCCAGGGATAGTGACTCTACTACCTCCCCGGGCAGCCCATTCCAATGCTTGACAGCCCTTTCAGCAAAGAAGTTCTTCCTGATGTCCAACCTGAGCCTCCCTCTTGAGGTCATATCCTCTTGTCCTATTGCTGGTTGCCTGAGAGAAGAGGCCAATCCCCACCTGGCTTCAGCCTCCTTCCAGGTTCTTGCAGAGAGCAATACAAGGTCTGTCCTGAGCCTCCTTTCCTCCAGGCTAAACACCCCCATCTCCCTCAGCTGCTCCTCACCAGACTTGTGCTCCAGACCCTTCACCACCTCTGCTGCCCTTCTCTGGACACGCTCCAGCACCTCAATGTTTTTCTTGTAGTGAGGGGCCCAAAATGAACACAGCACTTGAGGTGTGGTCTCACCAGTGCCGAGTACAGGAGGACAATCCCTGTCGTCGTCCTGCTGGCCACACTAATTGCTGACACAGGCCAGGATGACACTGGCCTTTTCGGCCACCTGGGCTAGCCAATGTTCAGCCGCTGTCAGTCTGCACCCCCAGGTCCTTTTCTGCTGAGCTGCTTTCACCCAGCCTGTGTCCCTGTCTACATTTGTTGTGACAGAAGTGCAGGATCAGGCACATGGTTTAGTGGAGCCTCACACTGTTGGCCTCAGTATTTCATTGTATGAAATACAAGAAAATCATGTCTGCTAATAGTACAGCAAGTACATTTTTAGGAAAAAGACAGCACTCCTAGTTACATTACCAGATACAAGACCAGCTTTCTTCAGAAAGCTGACTTATGCAAGATTCTTTGTCAGTCCAGTTTAAAATGGATTTTGAATTCCTGCTGTCTTCAATGTCCTGCAGGCAGTGACACAATCTCCAACTCATGAAAAAGCAGTGGTACAGTAGTAAGTAGTTATTCATTACAAGCTACTGCCCAACTCCCATTGCTAGGACTATGAAACTTCATTGCGAGTTAAAGCTGGCTTCTTACTGTTTGCTAAATGAGATAAATTGGAGCACTGTGAATGCCAGAATAGTCATAGGAGAAGTTGACCTTCCACATTTTGCAATTCAGGTTTCATTTGGTTCTATGGTAGCTAATTAGCAGAAGACATCACCCTTTTTCCTCAAATCTGACGCGATGTGTCCGTTGTAAATGCAAGTGGAAAAGTGTTTGAGAAAGGCATTCCTGAGGAAGAGACTTGTAATAGCTCAGCTCTACAGATTTGTGTACATTAGCTGAAGTGTTATAGGGCCAGACCTTCAGCTGGCCTTTCAGCTCCATTAACTTTCAATAGCACTATAACAAATTACATGAGCTCATGATGTGCCCCGTGATGTTTTATATCTGACAACTGGAGAAAAGTGGATTAAAGCAACATCAAAGCATAAAGGCTCCTAACTCTCTATATAGATCAGCATGAGTTTAAGCTTAGATTTCTTTTTGGGTTTCATCCTTCACTTATTACTTGTTTCAAGTGTCATATTCAAAGGCAGTGAAAAATTGCTTAGCTCAGATTGGGAGTCAGGATGATTATCCAGTTATACTATAACACAATATATTAAATAGTTTTCTACTTGTTTTTCAAAAAAGAATTTTGCATTTATTTAGAAATGAAAATATTTTGTGTGTTTTAATTTGTCATACTTGTTTGTCATACATGTATGTATGTAAATATAAAACATTAACATGTCTATATTTAATTGCAATGAGGATTATATGTATAAAACTTCAGCTATCAGTTGCATAAACTTTCAGTACATTTATATAACCATTTCTGACAATACAGTAGCAATTCTGACAATACTCTTGTATTGATAGTTTGGTATGAGACCTGAAGTCTGATTAAAAAAAAAAAAAGTAAAAAGTTAGACAGTGAAGGGAAGTAGTTACAAAGGAAATAGACTTGCTCTATTTAAATAATGGCTGCCTTTGCAAAGCACTTTTCCCTCCAAAATCCCAAAAGCAGTGTTTGACAACAGTAAACGTATCCTGATCACAGACTGAACTAGTGTGCACCATTATCTAGAGGTTTTTCCACAATAATAATTCCGTTTTTAAAAAAATCAATAAAACCAGACAAACAAACAACAAAATAATAACAAAACTATATAGAAATTATTTGATGTCAAACTCAGTTTCTAGCATGCCCATATTTAGTATGCTACCCAGACTGTGTAGGATTGTCACAACACAGGTTTATCCTGGATTCTTCAAATTACAGTAACTGATTTTACCTTTTTCTAGCCCATCCACCCTCTCCTCTGCACCAGAAAGCATAGCATTTACTCCTGCTCCACTGAGGAACAACCACCAATACAAAATGCTGGATTGTGCCAAGATACACACCAAGCTCCTCACACTTAAGAGCAAATTTACTGATATGAACAATGACCAAAAACCGTTATTCCCACATTAAATGAAAAAGCTGCTGTGCAGTCATCTCATTACTACTGACTGGTAACAAAATGAAGGCCAAGCAGCTTAGTGACCCAGTTACAGGAAAGAAGATAATTTAAATCAGCATTTCTTTGAGTACCTTCATTCTGTTTGCACAACATTACTTACAGTGTGTCCTGGAAATAATAAAGCAGATTAGAAAAAACAGCTTTGAGACCTTTTTCATTGCAGAGAGGATTATTCCTAACAATTTATGTGCTTAGATTTCAAAATCATCAATGTGTTTCTGCTTGCCCGTTAACATTTTAGTAATATGCTTGTAATCCTTGTTTCAAGTTACAGGGAGAATTTGAAGCCAAGGTCAAAGCACAAGGACCAATGCATAGGAAAGTACTGGAATGCAAGCCCCATTTGGAAACAATTAAGAAAATGGTGGTAACTAAAAAGAGTCAAAAATTGGTCACAGTTTCTTCTTCTAGATGTCTTTCTCACTAACTTAGCCTTTATTTAAGCCATTTTAGCTGAAAAAAATAAAAGTGAGTCAAGATGAAACTTCAAAAGTACTCTTTATCAAAACTTGATCCAGAAATTACATGGAAAAGTATTCATGATCACACAATTATAATACATCTTAACTCCATGAAGGAAAAGTGGTAAATGGCTTGAAATATACAAGAAAATTTGACCCAATTCAACCGTTGTTACGTATGACTTTAAATTCATGTCGCTGGAGCAACACAAAATGGCAAAAAAACCTAAAGCCACAAAGAACACTTCAGGTTTTCTAATTTTACCTGGAATAAAATTTATTTGAATAATCTGCCTATTGCAAGATTCAATTATTCAATTTTGACAAGATTCCTCACTATGTGACAGTGCTGGAGGCTGTGCTAATACTTTAAAAGTACAAATATGCAAGCTCAGCATCTTCCTAGGAAGTGTATGTAGGGTTGAGGAGAATTGGGATTAGATGGTAACTGCAAGCAGAGGGATTAGCTACAGTCGTCCTATAAAATAATATCAATGGCTGCTTATATTTAAGAAAAGGGTGAGGGTCACTTGCCTGAATGTTGAAACTGTGGCAAATAAAATTGAATTAGTGACTCAAAACCATATAGTGACAATTTTTTTTCACTCTCTTAGGGATTAAGTCAATGTGTTGACCAGACTAGAACAATAGTTTTTAAATATTTTCTGTATATATCAGCTGTACTCAGCTATCATTTGAACTGGATGCAAATTGTCCTCCATTTAAATCCTCACTCTTAAAATAAATCTGCAGCAGAATTGCACACATTTTTGAATTGGTAAGAGATTTCTATCTCCTGTTATTAACACAAAGTGCTTTATAGTACAACTCATACATTTGTATTTGTGTCGCTTATTAGGATATACTTTGAATCTGAATGTGACAATATAGCTGAAAATAATTATGAAAAACTATGCTTTATTGCATAGTGTCAATAATGAAATGGAAAAATTATTGTCTTTTCTCTTTTCTAGTCTTATTTTGGCTCGTGTGCTAGGAATCTCTGGAAATATGGTTTTTTAATTTAGATGATNCCTTTATGCTGGAAAGTCCATTAAATACAAATCTGTAATTCAAAAAAGGACACTAGTTTGTTTATAGGCTTCTGCACTGGCTTTCTGTAGGCTATTAAATAAAAAACAGTGATATTATCTGTGTTATCAGATAGTGAAATCAGGGTCTACTGAGGTTAATCAGTGTGTGCAATCAGACTCTATTAAGCATGATTCTTAGCAGACAGTTTGGTTTCCAGAGAGATTAAAATTAAGTTCTGCAGGAGCAACAGGGCAATTTATTGACCAACAAAAAAAAAACTGCATGTTCATTTAAATTTTTGCTCTTGAACAGCTTCACTAAATCAACAGGGAGGGTATATTCATGTTTAAGAAATTAAGTACAGGTGTAAATATCTGCAGAATCTATGTCCACATGCTTCACATATTTTGTCATTTCAAATGGTCACATGTTCCTGTTATTCAGGATAACCAAGAATGCATGATATTCATAGAAACATTCTGACTTGAGTAATTTTAGGAGCATTAAAAACCTTTTAGAACATACAATGTATCTTAAAAAATATCAAGTGTTTGTGGATTTCTCACTTTTCTGTAACTAAAATATGGTTAATTCCCAACGTTGTCAAAAAACTGTCTTTTGGACTGAGAATATGAATTCCAGGTTTAAATCCAATGAGGATTACAATGAGATTTAGTAATGGAAACACTGTCAGATCTTTAGCAACAGCAGAGCTTTCAGGCACAGCAATAATACTAGCAACAGTTGTTTGCAGATGTTCTTGCCATTTTAATCATCCTGTTAACAGAATTAGCAATGATCCACAGTTGACTTTAGTATTCTGTCTGCAAACTGTTACATTGTGCAAAGATGAAGGGAGTCATAACAGCTTAATAGAAAAACATTAAGTCTTTTTCAAATTTATCACTTACAGTATTTAAATGTGGAGTGCTGGTAAAACTAATAAAACTTTTATTTAAGGAACATTTCCCTTATATTATTTTACTGCAATTTCCATCTAAAACAAAGACTGCTTGCCTTCTGTAACTGTTAGTGCTAGATAGTCTTGTACATTAATGCCCCAGCACGTAATACCAGGTTAGCTATTATATGCATTGCAGTCATTGCCTTTAGTGCTCTCAATTATGTATCAAGCATATGTTAAAAGCCTTATTGAGATGCAAAAGGAATGAAAATAGCATCCACAGAGTTAAAGAACAAACAAAAATGTATTACTGCAAACCCATATTTTGTTTTTCCAGTAGTCTACTCTGCAGTAGACTTTGGAACTCTCCAGTCTTTGTCTGGAAATTTTGGTCGAGACAGGCTCAGGTACCAGAGGATTCAGCTGCAAGAGATATGAAAGGCACACATGAGGTGCTGCTGAGCACAGAAAGCCCCAATTATCATGGCTAAACTGCTGTCTGTCCCCAGGCAAGCTAGTTTGAAAACAGAGTTGGCATGTTTACATGTGATACAGTCAAGCCACTAGACTGAAACACAAACACATCAAAGATGTGCTGTAAGTGAACAGAGAGATCATATAGGCTGACAATTTGGGCCATACTTTCATGATTCAAGTCATCTTCCTAAATTCTTACTACCATTAAAAGAGTGCCTGCAGTCCAGCCAAGAATCAGACTCCATGTTGTGTGAAGCACAGTGTAAGCACAGTATAGGACTGGATGCTCCCTGAGGCAGGATTTAACTGGCTGGCTCATGGAGAGCCTGTTGTCCACGAGGACCCCCAGATCCTTCTCCACAGTGCTGCTTTCCAGCAGGTCATCCCCAAGCCTGTGTTGGTACATGAGTTTATTCTTCCCCAGGTGCACAACCCTGCATTTGCCTTTGCTGAATTTCAGACATTCTCTGTCCATCTCTCCAGCCTCTCAAGGCCCTCCTGGAGCGCTGCACATCACTCTGGGGTATCAGCCACTCCTCCCAGCTGTCATCAGCAACCTTGGTGAGGTGACATCTGCCCCTTCATCCAGGTCTTTGATGAATAAGTTAAACNTCCCCAAGCCTGTGTTGGTACATGAGTTTATTCTTCCCCAGGTGCACAACCCTGCATTTGCCTTTGCTGAATTTCAGACATTCTCTGTCCATCTCTCCAGCCTCTCAAGGCCCTCCTGGAGGGCTGCACATCACTCTGGGGTATCAGCCACTCCTCCCAGCTGTCATCAGCAACCTTGGTGAGGAGACATCTGCCCCTTCATCCAGGTCTTTGATGAATAAGTTAAACAGTACTGGGTCCAATATTGAATCATGGCGGTGGCTATTAGTGACAGGCCCCTAGCTACTCCTTGTTCATGATCATATCCTTGATCATGACCCTCTGGGGATTGCCATTCAGTCAGTTCTCATCCATCTCACTGTCCACGCATCCTGTCCACAGTTCCTGAGTTTACCTATGAAGATACTGTGAAAGATGTGTTAGGTAATCTTCACTGTAGAGTAATATAAGATAATACTATATCTAGGGAAAAAGAAATGGAGCCGTGTCTGTGCAATGCTGACCACAAAAGTAGCAGTTACAATTCAAGACAGAGCCATTGAGATTGTCAACAGTTCACTGAAATAATGAGATCTGTATGCAATGGCAGCCAAGAAAGACAAAAAGATACTTGGAAGAATGTTGGGACCAAGACAAATGTATTTTTATGTCATCTAAAACGAACAGGTGTCTGTCCATATCCCAAATGGTGTGTTGCTCTGGTCTCTGCATGTCAAGGAGGATATAGGAATGTTGGAGATCAGCTGATGTGCTAAAAACAATAAAGCAGCTATGTTACAAAGAGAGACTAAAGATTCTGACTCTCAAGTTTGGAAAGCAGATGGAAAAAAGATATGATCAAAGTTTACAAAACTCAGGGTGCCAGTGGCTAAGACAAATACAAAATGAAATTGACTAAATTCCTCAGTGCAAGAACAGGGAGTACTTGATTAAAACAGTAGGAGTTCAATTTCAAACAAGTAAAAGAATATTCCTTTAAACAGAACGTAAGAATGAAAGTCATACTACTTTTCAAAATGTATTAAATTTCTGAAATGTAGAGGTTTCAAAACCAGAGGACGTTTTGAAAGCAGACAGCATCAGCAGGTTTGGAAAGGTACAAAAACTCCTGAGCAGCTAATCCATAAACAAATACAGGTAAGCAATACTAAGGAATGTATCTTCTTCCATCTGTAACATGACAACTGTGGGTGCCAAAATGCCTACATGGAGAACAAATCACAGGAAGTGGTGAGGCTGGTGCTCTTCCTAAATAGCTCATCTTTTTGTGACTACTTTTTTCTCCATTTCTGGAAGGACTGCAATTAATAAAAGGTAATGCACAGACTATGCAGAGCTAGCTTCCAGTACCAGCCCCAAAAACATAGTTCCCAAACCAAGGACTATCAGATATTAAACTGTTAATAGCAAATTGAAGACTAGATTGATTGGATGGATATTTTTAGTCTTCTTAGATGAGATTAAAGCCACAGTTTGATAACCTCTTAACTAAGCCATTTCTAAGGCTACCAACGTACTACCTCTAAGAGTACTGTTCTATTTTCCACAGTACTCTTATATTTATATTCATCAGTCCCCATGCCTTGAAGCAACAGTGTTTATTTACACTGTAGCCTCAGTAGGTTGCATACACATCCTCTGTCTTTCATCCAGTCCAACACCCAATACTTCCTCACCTCTTTTTTTTCTCTGAAAGTCCTTGGGTTTTCCTTTAGAAAAAGTATAACAATGAAAGTCAGACAACAGCTTCAGGCTTTCCCATGTGAAACCATCCTGCTCCTAATAACTTTCCTGCTTGTCTAATTTAGAACTTCCATCCTGAATAACAAAGTCCCTTCATTTATGGAATATATCTTTATACTGTAGCCATTCTGGGGAGAAAAAAATTAACAGCTAGATGAGAAGATTAAACCCTTCATTTCCAAGCTTGTCTCAAATTAGTGTGCTCCAAACAGAATGCATCAACAAACATCCATGCCATAAACACTACTGGGAATGCAGGGGAAGTTGTAGCTACACACAAACACGAGATGATTCAGGTATTCTGCTGTGCCCTGTGCAGCAGACTAGCTTGGGATTTGTACTATACATAAAAAAACACACATGTAGTGCAACACAAATATCCAGCAGAAGCTGTAACTGTCTGATTAAACAACATCTTGTTTGTAAAGAACTAATGTATTTTCATTTTTCCTGGTTGGAAACCTTGCGGTGACATTGTGTAGGGACATACTGCTCTTGTATAAAGCAGTGATTTGTAGCTTCTCACCCCATGGGGTAATAGTACTTACCTCAGACATTCCTTTTCATTAGGCTCTGCTAGAATTATCCTAACGTGGATATAAGTGGTGGAAATAAGACTTAGGTGTTTGGCTGCAAATTTGGAAGGCTGATGTATTTAAATTATGACTATGCATCTTTGTTTTACCCTGGATTCCAACTTAAGCCCTAAATGGTTAAAATCTTGAACGAAGTGCAGTTGCAGCTGTATATATAAACTCTGACTTAGTTGAGAGTTCTCATGTACTTAAAACATTTTATGAAGTACAGCTTTAGCCTGTTAGAAAAGTCAACTCTCTGAAGCTTTGAACTTTTGAAAAGAATCTGTAGTCTCTTTATACACTATACACTTGATCTGATTGAGTGTTCACAAAGGAAAAATATGGATCCAACACTACACTGGAACCAAATCTGTGATTTTTCTATTCTCCCCAGAAAGGACAACAAAACCAGGAATTCTTTACACTTTCATACCCTATCAGGAGAGCTTTGGGCAAGTGCACTCAAATCAGTCTGAACATAGGCAGAAGTTGAATTGTATGAACTCTGCTTGGCCAACCATCAAAAGTATGTTGTTGTATACTTACGTAAAATATTTTTCTTTCTTTTTTTTTCTTTGATACAGTGACTCAGGCAATCTACCACTACTTTAGTATTTTAAATATATGTTCTGAAACTGAGTGGGGATTCTCTGTATATTAGGAAGTTAGAGAAACAATGCTGAGTGCCATTAATACTGGATCTTCTCTATTTCTTTTAGTAGAAAAGCACAAAAATACAGTCTCCTTAAGGAGTAAAACAGGATACTTTATCATAAAAGTGTGTATAAACCTGATTTTGTTCCATTTTCTAGAATTCTTCATTGTCCCATCATAGATGATAGCTTATCTGAAGACTAGCTTACCCTCCCTATCAGTATTATTACAACAGGTCTCTGAAGAGGTCATGGTGCTTTAACCTCATGGTTAAATTAAGAATGTCACCTGACCTCAGAAAAAAATCCCCAATAAAATAGCTCAAACAAACTAGAAATTTGGGGTTTATGCTTCTTAAAACCAACACACTGGGAAACTCTCACAAAATGCCAGGTAAGGTCAGTGAAGTTCTGTACTCAGCTCTCTCTGTGAGGCTCTTGCACACTGCATTCTATGCATTGCCTGAGTTAGTTCTTTATCCTCAGCATCCTACTGCAAAAAATCAAATAAAGAGAAAATAAAACCTTCCCAAAATTATTTTAAAAATATTTATATGTATGTTGTAATGATACTGAGTTACTTAATTTCTTTTTACCTAAGTACGTTTAAATACCTCCATAAAAGATAAGCTTTATTTTTGTTACTGTAACATCACTTGACCTGGCAGGTTGCTACTATTGCCTGCAAAATCCAGATATTCTTACTCAAAGCCAAATCACTGTCATTTAATTAGTAGAGGGAAACTTTGTTCACCAGACAAACTTTATATAAAATTTGATCTCCCAGGGCTTTGTTTTATATCTCATGGAAATACAAAATGTGCTGTGCACTTTGATTCAAACACAATCCATGGCTTATAAAACATATCACTGTTTAACAACAAGTAATGTGATGGAGAAGATAAAATCATGTTCTCTAACCAATATCAGTGAATCACCAGATAAGGAAGTAGTGATATATGAATCCTCCCTTAATCTTATAGAAAACTACGACTTGATAGAGAAGGATTACATGACACAAACACATCATCTGATATTTACTTCTAGTTTATCAAAAATATTTGCCCCTCTTATACAGTAAGAGTTGAACCAGCCTGGAGCTAAAAAGAAAGAAAGGAATGAGATTAGTCCCTTTACTCGCATGTTCAACACAGACATCAAGAGCAGAACATCCTTTGAACAGTTTAATTTAAACATGTTGGGGTATTGATAAGTGTCACTGCTTTAAGGTTTGTATTGCTTATCAACAGATTTATCAGATGGTCACAAAATCTTTAACTCTTATGTGAAGAATAATAAACCAGTCAAATATTTTTCTAAAAAAACCCAGTAAAACTACAGATTATTATTTTGAAAAAAAAAAACCCAAACAAAACTAGAATAAAACCAAACCAAACTAAAAAACCATTAGTATTTTCAGATAGCTACTCCAGAGAAATCTTATGTACTACTCCCTACCCTTCATTTGCAAAGACAATTGATAAAAAATTATACTTCAAATTTTCCATGCACTTGAACCATTTTTAGTTTAGAACTGTTCTCTATCTTCTCCTTATTTAATTTAACAGCTAGCAGTTTTTATGGCAGCTATTGTAAAAGATCCTGTTATTCTTGTTATTCTGCTTGCTGGTATGAATAAGAAAATTAAGATAAAGTTGCAAGTAAAATAACCATTATTAGGGGTAACTCCTCAGCTTAGAATGGATGACTGTCATTCTTAGATATAACCATTACTTCCAGTAACCTTATGTGGAAGGAGGGAGAAAGAAACACTTAACCATGAAGAAAAAATTAATTTTTAATTGCCAAAAAAAAAAGTAAACTGAAGGTGATTCTACACGCACTGTAGAAAATTACAGGATATAAAACTACTTGCATGATTTATCACTATGCCCAGGAGAATGTGGAAAAAAGCTTTTAATCTTGTGCATTCTCCATTAAATAATCATTTAAGTTGTGAAAAATTGTGAATGATCTCTTCTGTTCTGTTTCCAGTATGGCAGAAAATAATTCAACCCTAAATTTAGGTGGTTGATCTGAAAAGTACTTTTGAAAATGATTACCCAGATTTATAAATAGTCAGGTAACACTGATGAAGAATTTCTTTATTGACATCAATAATTCTCACCTTTTAAATCCTGTTTATGTATTTGTACAAATTTGAACAGTTGTGCTTTTCCAGAATATTAATAACTATTCTTGTTATTACTTAGAAAGGCAAAGAAAAATACTTCAGTGTTAAAGTGTATTATTTTTAAATCCAGGATGTCAGAAATACATCATTGTGGACTTCACACTGCTCAAATATTAGTCAATGAATGTCAGAACTCCTGTTGATTACAGAAAATAAGAAGAAATTCCTTTAAACATATTCTCAGTTTAAAGTGTCTACTATGTGTATGTATTTGTTTCTTTTTTAAAATAGAGTAAAAAAGCAATAAAGAGCAGAGAACAGAACATCTACTAACACCAGCACTGTGTGTGTGCTATGCCTTTTCCTGCCCTTGGCTGTGGAATTGGACTGAATATTCACAGCAGTGTCAGGTGAAGTACCAGGGGGCTTATTGTGAAGGACAGGACAGATCACTGGGTTGACTCTTAGTGAATCTCAGATTGGGACAGTTTGTCATACCTCTTATAGGGTATCTAAGGCCTCTGCAATCCCTACTGTCAGCTCCTCAAGTGAGTGCCTGTTACTGTATATGTCACATCTGAAACAAAAACTCTTCTCTGTTGGCTCTTGGGCACTACTGTAATATGAACAATAGGGATAACATATTACAAATGAGGTAACAGCTGTGCTGAGGAGCCTGTGGAAGTAAAGTAAGGACCACATTATCCAAAGATTATAATCTTTTCACTGAAGTCAGTTTTAGAAACTGCATTTTGTAACATGCACTATACACCTGTTTTGATGGAACGGGGGCACTGCCAAGGCAGGAATAAGACAGAATCAAGTACAATAGCACTACACCAAGTACTTTGTGCCAGCATATAAAGGCATTCAACAGTAGCTATTTAGTCGTAACCACAGAGACACCAAAAAGCCAGTTTGCATTTTCCATAACTGTGTGCCAGAAAAACATGATCACCTTTAAAGGAATGAATTGCAACTCTGTAAGAACTCTCCTATACAGGGCATGTGAAACCCAGCTGCAGAGTCAACCATTATAATGCATTCTGCTTGCAGCTGCAGCTAGAACTATATTAAATCCCACTAACACATTTGGGGAAATAAAAAAGAGCATTTTCATTGTAAATTAATGCTAATTTTCTATTCCTGATGCATCTAAAATCTCCATGACAGTGAAGGAAGCAGTCAGTGAGGCCTAGCTATAATGACAGGTAGGTGTTAAGGCACTTTAAACACTGCCAAGAGAAGGAGATCTGCCCTGTCACTCTACCTATAGATGTAATTTGAACCTGTGTGTTCCAAATATGGGGAGACTGCTACATGCTATTGACTGAATTTAAGAACTAGGCACAATTAACCAGGGTTAAACCACAACAATTTTAGAAACATTAGAAGAAAAACTTGAAAACATACTTCCTGTAGTGGATTGACAATGATCAGCACCTGCCAGCTGCCCACCCAGATGCACCTTCACCCTTCTTCACCTCTTAAGAGCACAGGGCAGAAACCAGAATGTAAAAGCTCAAGGATTGAGATAAAGACTAGGGGGAAATTAATTTGTTGCAAATCAAAACAGATTTTGTTTCTTCATGTAGCAAGAAACAAAAGTCAAAATTAAAACAATACCTTTCTCCAACCCAGTTTCACACCTCCATTTCTTATCCTTCGACATCTTCCCATCCTGAGTGGTGCAGGGGGACAGGGAATGGGGCAGTCCTTAAAGCTTTTATTTGCTACTTCTGTCTCACACTTTTCCCCTACTCCAGTGTGGATCCAGCCATGAGCTACAGTTCTTCAGGATAAACCTGCTTCACATACATCTCTCCATAGGCTGCAGGGAAATCTCTGCTCCAGAGCCTCAAGCTCCTCCTCCTCCTCTTCCTTCTCTGACCTTGATATATCGATGGCTGTGTGACATTTTCTCATTCCTCTTTCAGAGCTGACACACAGCTGGCTTTACCCTTTCTTAAACATGTTATCACAGAGGCACCACCAGCACTGCTGATGGGCCCAGCTGTGGCCAGTGCTGGCTCTGTTTTGGGGCTGGCTGGAATCCTCTCAGGGCAGCCCCATCCTCTCCTCACAGGCAAGCACCTGGGCAGTGACACCAGGACTCTCCCCTGTGGAAGATTACCGGTTAGGGGCCCTTGGTTTCATCGTATTGCTCACGCCATAAAATCCAAGAATGCTATTAATACAACTGTGATTCTACTGTTCACTAGTTAAGTGGTAATTTTTCACTGTTCTTAAAATCAGTGTGATTCCAGATTTCATGGATACAAGCTACAACTCAAGAGCACAGCTAAAATTCAGTGCATAAATGAATTTATATTTACAACCATGTTTAAATGACTAATGTTAATAAAAAAGGGTTTATCTTTTTGATGAAAGACTTTGACAAACACACTTTAAAAAGGGATTTTGTAGGGAAAAAAAATCGTAAGGAAGTGTTTAATCCAGCCTCATACCCTGTGATTGTCTTGGTTAATATTTGAAGATCCATTCTGGATGCAACAGCTAGCTCACAATAACTCACAATGTCTTTCAGAAGAAGAGTCACAAATGATTGACACATGCTGTCACAGATACACACATTCACAAGACACTTTTTTCCCCAAACAGTAGAATGCAACCCACTGCCTCTAAAACACCTGTATCTGGCTGGCTTTCAGGACACTCAATTAGAATAGAAAGAGATATCAGAGACTACCCAATTCATATGTCCTAACAATCAGGTTTAAAAAAATAAAAGAAACAAGAAATCAGAATAGAAAACCAACACTATGAGGTTGGGCTAGACAGATTCCTAAAAATGACACTTATAAAAAACCAGTAGTATTCAAGGTCAAAAAGCATTTGCAGTTTCCACTCATGCAAGCAAGTTATTGGGGTCTTTTCCTATGCTTTTCTGCTTTAAACATATTAAAGTAAAATATTTCCACACTCATTGAACACTGTCCAGATGCTGATATCTTCATTCACATGTGAGGTACAGGCTAATGTTCTAAAATAATTCCAGCAGCACTCAGATTGATGGACAAAAGCGTGACTTGAAATTAATGTGAGTACAAAAATCCACCCTCTGAACGTTCTTCAGCCCTTTTTTTGTTCTCTTCTAATTTTGCTGTTTAAAAGAAAAATCCATAAGCACACCTTTCATTTAAGTTATGATAAATGTACCATGCTATCTCCAAAAGGGGCAGATCAGAGACTCAAAATGGTTCTATATAGAGGAGCTTACTCAAAACAGATTTTTAAGGGCCTTCTTTTCTCAGAATAGGAAGTTTAAGTAATCTTCATTCGTGTCATTCTGTATGCAAAAATGCATGTATACAATTGCTTTTAGATATATCTCTGTGAAAATTATGGGGAAGTGAATCATAAAATAGAGGCAGATGAGGAGAACATTTTGAAATTTTTTTCTTTAATGCTGATAGCTAGTGGACTTTAGAAGGCAGCAGGTGTTTTGTTATCTTCCCCAGATAATCAGTAAATTCCTTGCATTATGTATCTGTCAGCTTTCCCATGACTCTTTCAGTGTCTGTTGTTATTTCATAGAACCTGGGGGTCTTCAGTGTAGTTTAGTCTCCTGACAGCTATATTACAACTTCTTGCCATTGCCTCTATTCTTGCAGTTTTCAAAAACATGGAAGTCAGACCTTTTATTTCAATACAATTCCCTTTAGGAGATTTAATATGTTTTGTCTTAGAAAGGTGAAACATTTTACTGGCAAAGTTTAGTGCATCATTTTGGTTTGGGGTTTATTTTGATATCTTTTAATGTTGCAAAACTTCTATCTGATTCTAACTAAAGGCATTTTTTTTTATTCTAGCAAAAGAAACCATGCAAGGCTAGAAGAACAGCAGTGCTAAGTGCTCATACATGTTGGGGTGCTGAGGAGTAAGGGAGGGATTGCAGTCCCTTGCAGGGGAGAAGAGGCTTTTCATCTTTACCTCACAACACGTCCAGGTGAGAAGTGCCCAGAGTCAATGTTTCAAGACCAAGGAAGTTCTGAACAGCCTGCCCTAACACCAACCCTAATCCAGGGTGGAACTGTAGGTCACTTAAAACTCAAGCTGGTCTAGGATTGTTTCTTGCTCCCAAAGATACTATTCCTTCAAATCCTGAAATCTTATCCCTGACCTGCTTTGTCCTATAAGTCTTTCACCATTCCCAGGCTAGGGCCACTTTTCTTCAGCCTTTTTCAGCCCAGAGTGTCTCCCACACTAACGTTACCTCTTCCTCTTCACTTTCACCAGACAGGTCTATTCATTCCATCTCAAAACCCTCCCATTTCTCTTGATTCCATGCTAAATTATTTCATTAATTTGTAGTTAATTCTTTTAAACTTTAATTTAATGCTGTAGTCTTCTAATTCTAAAAGGAGATGTAGCATTAGTGTGTGTGTGTGTGTGCAAGTGGGAATAACTGGCACTTTTTCTGGATGCATAAAAGAGAAGGCATCAATCAGCCTTCCTATGAGAAATGACTGACTTTCAGGTTTCACAGGAGTCACAGTGATTATTTGCCACTCAATAATGTCACTATTTACACCAAAATCAAACCTGTCTTGGTAAAGCTTTAGGAGAAAGGTGACTAAATGTTTTATTGCAAAGCAAGGATCAGGAACTGACCCACAAATGGATGATGGGAGCCTGGACTTTTGCACAGCCATTTTCTCCAACAGAATATTCCCTTAGCTTCCAGAGAGTTATAAAATTAAAAAAAAAAACAAAAAACCACCNNNAAAAAAACAAAAAACCACCAAACAAACAAAAAAGCAACAGCAAAAAAAAAAAAAAAAACATTGTCTGGCTTAAATAGAAATAAAGACAATGTGCGTCAAATATTCTGTCATGTACAAGTTTCTATTTTTTGGACCGTACATTATTTTTCAACAACTGTGGTTTTCTTTTTCATATGGAAAACTCATAAAAGGCTTTAAAAGGAAAAAGTAATAGAGTTTGAAGTATTACTGCTCAGCAAATACATCCTTCTCAATTCTGAATCCTGAGATGAGGCATTATACAATAGATTTTCTCCTTATACTTGAAATTGAAGCATAACTACTTATTGAAAGACACATTGTGACATTAATTACAACGAGATGACATCTTTTCATTGAAAAAATCTTGCAACATATTTTTATATATTTTATATCTTTTCCTTTTTCATGGAAAAATCACCTATTTTTAAAGATTATTTATGGTTTTATATGGTATGTTTTTTCTAAGATTTCTATTAAAAACTATTTTCAATAACCAAGTAGTTTTATTAGGCCTGGATAAAGAGCAAAATCATTAACTATTGATATTCATATTTTTAAATAGAATCATTATAAATGTATAAAAGTATAAAGTAAACAATGGAGAAAATGAGAAATACAAAGGCTGTTTATTCCTTCTAAAAAATACTGATATGGAACTTTTCAGCAGCTTTTTCTATTGTTTCAACCAATCATATCACAAACAGAAATCTTCTAATCCATATCTAAATAATTTTGCTAAAACAAACTGCAGCACATGGCAAGGTTAGACTAAATATCCGTCTGAATAGTCTTAAATGCTAATCATTCAACCCCATAGCAGCTTATGTTTAATAATAAAACACAAATTTATTTCTTATTTCTAGAAGTGGTTACATCCCCTGGGTCTTCAGTGGGAAAGTGGACACAAAAACATCAAGGCAGAAAGAAAAGAAACCTAGAAATATATAGCAAGTGTGATGCTGCGGTGTGGCTCCACTGCGGCCACGAGCTGCAGGTGTGCTAGCTCCGGCTGGCACAGCTCCTTTGTGGCCGTGGGCCCCGCGAGAGTGGCCACCCCTGGGGTTGTGCAAGCCTCCCAGGTGGTGGTGTGTGCTGACACGCGTGGGTAACGCGAGCACTGAGTCACAGACACGCTGATCCCAAGTGAAGGAAGGACAGAGCGGACACCTGTGTGCGGTCCTGAGAAGCTNCGCTATGTCTGTTTCAATTCAGTCTCAATAATAGAGGGCTTTATTTCAAGCTTCAACCTTTGCAGGCATGTCTTCTGCAAATATTTTTCATACATATTTTTCTAATAATGATGAGCTAGTAAATGAACATGGATTAACCAAAGTAATTTTTAAGTATTTTCATACATTCTTGAGTGCATTCGTAAGAGAAAAAAAATGAAGGGGTAATGTTTTAGTCTATAATGTTTGCTGATAATTTTTCAGAATACTGCTTGCCACTGGCAAATTATTTCTATTACTTCTTAAGTAATCAGTAGATGTACTTTTTAGATTCATTCAAGTGGCTTAACATTTTTAAAATAGCAAGAAATTGTTTCCTGCATTTCATATTTTTCAAGGGGAAGATAATCTCCAAATCAAGTGTATATTAGAATATCCAAGTTTTTGGATATTCATCCTCTCAAAATAATTTTGTAAGAAGCTGTCTCACATTCATTTTTTCCTTCATATTTTCCTTCAGTAAGTAAAAGGACTAATATGTTTTGTAGAAGGCTCAAATTATGAAAATATATTTCTTTCTACCTAATTCTGATTTGTGGTTCTAACAGTTCCACACTGAGGTGTTTTACAGCTTTGTGTGTTCTCAACAGAGCAAAGATTTTCCTGGCACCATCAAACTTCACCATCTTTTGAGCCTCTCCCTTCATTTTTGACAAAAATATCTTCTTTCAATAAATTCATCTAGAAATATTCATGATTTCTACCATATATCTGTCATCTCTACCCTATTCATTCATATGCAGTGGTACACAGTTATGATGTTGATATTAAGTTTCCCATTTTCTTTAATTTAGGTAAACAAAACTTTTACATGACTATTTGAATAAAGTTCTAAACAGAACTTCTTACATGCAATCTCTAGTAAATCATCTGAATCCCTGACATAAGGTACTGAAAAGTTCATCTTCCCTTTTTAAAAGTACAGGATAAAAACATCTCAAGCTTTATCTGCTTTCAAGGGAAGGATAAAATGTTTTTGAGATGACAAGTAGAGATATCAATGGAAAGTAAATATCGTTCAAATCTTTAAAATTACTAAAACATCATTTTAAATACCAAATATTTTTCTAACTAAGGCTCCTTTTTTTTTTCTCTCTTTTGCTAAAAATAAAGCTAGCTGAAACTACAATGGTGCTATAATTTACAACCATGGCTGGATCATTAGGCAAAAAGATTACCTTGATGAATTCATTGCCTTGATGAATTCTTACAGGCATTGAAGTGGTCCCCAGTTACTCCTAGAACCTGTTTTATTCTACCTAAATGAGTTGATTTTTTAAAAAATCTACTGCTACTTTTTTTTTCCTGAACATTAAGCATCTGGTTGTGGAAGCAGTTGAGACATCAGTGCCTTTCAAATGATGCGATTGGTCATCTAGAATACATTCAGCTGAGAGGTATCTATTGCATAGATCTATTACTATTGTGGAGATTAAAATCTTTGTCTACTAGAGTCCATTTTTGGAATTTAATCACACAGTTGAAGAACAGACACAAACTGGCATTTCTCAGATTACTTTTTTAAAAGCATAAATGTTCAAAACACCAAACTCACAAATTATACAATTGCATTTTTTTTTCAGGGATTTTCTTTAGAACAAATCTGATCTACTAAAAAGTTATATTAAGGAGTTATACCACATACAGTGGATGTTCCCCCAAGAATCCATTTTATTGTATTAAACACTAATTTTTGAGTAAAAAATATCCCCTGAAATAAAAGGAGCAAAATTCATCAGCAAAACTGTTTTTCATTTCATTAAAAGTTCAAACCTTCCATTATAAACTGATTCTTGCTATATCATGTGGTACCATTAGAGGATTTTCTTGGAATAGAATCACTGAATTAGGTGCAGTCCTTTGTATTCTTGGAATAGCCTGATAACTTGGTGCAGCCATGAAATTATAAATGCTTGTAAGACATAAATAATAGTCATATTCTATTTCTGCACAAATACTTCTAGCTGAAATAACATTTACTTCTCTCTAGGTGACTTAACTCAAAGCAAATAAATTGTACTTCACTCAGATGTCTGTACAGTGCTCATGATTTATTCCTGTACCTGACTAGTGTCTTTTTTGAATCTCTAATATCTATTATAATAACTGAGTATTAGTTCATTCCCCTAAGAATTCTGTGTATAAAGATGTCCAGACAAGAAATGGAAAAGCCTTGGCAGAAATTGTTATATATCTGAATTCTCCAGCTCCCACACAGGGTACTGTGTATAACCAAAAACGTGTATGTGACCAAAGGCCACATGCACAGGCCAGGGGGCAGCCTTGACTTAAAACAAGACTTGCAGCATCACATTTCCTATCTCACAGGAAAATAATAGTGCTTTCTTCCCATTTACACCTTCACGGACTTCTAAAACTGTTTAAGACTCAAGACCTTGGATGTAGCAGCTGCTACCAAGCAAGAAGAGTTTGGCTGATGTTCTGCTGACAGAGAACAAAAGGTGCTGAGTACCCAGAGAAAATGTGCAGGCAAAGGATCATCACAGACATACCTGGGCTTCCCAACAGCTTTCAAGTTCAGAGTTCTTACAGTCCCTGTGATTGTTTTCCAGCAGAACAAACCTTTTGCTTTTTGAAGAAATTAAAGGAGGAGAAAATTTGCAGGGATAGTTTCTGCTTTACATTTTTCTTTGAATTTTTCTTCACAATAGGGAAGAGCTGTGCCCATATTTCCCATATATCTCAGACCTGAAGAAAGATAATCACTGATGTTGTTGTCACATTGTTTTTTTAATTATCATAAGGGAAAATTTTAGTAGTGCATTATACATTTCAAGTTATGCAATTATAGCAACTCTACCTTCCTAAATCCATTACATCCTTCAGTGTGCTGCTTAGATCTTCTAAGGTGGATGAGTGCATTTACTGATTTTAGGTATATTCACTATTATTTGCAATAATAGAAATTGCACAATTGTAGTCAATTTTAAAACAGAAAAAATTGAGCAACTATTTAATAATGCTACATGTTTATATCAGAAGTTTATGGTGGAATTTTATTCACTGCAGTGCTAAGAAGAGTGGGAATAAATGACACAGCAGAAATAGAATGAATATTGCAAAACAGATGTTCAACAAGTCTCTGTCTAGCTTTAATTTTTGCCATAACAATCATAGAATTCACAACTAGTATGAAGATTTTTCAATAACAGAATCCCTCTTGTGCATAAAATAACTCTTTAATGTAGCTATTACTCAACAACATTGTTATATATTTAAGAATAGATGAATCATCTCATTGCTGCTCTTTGTTTGGCATCATTTTTTTTTGGTTATAGTCCAAGTTGCATGTCAGATAATACATCCAGAAAATTCTCATTCTAATTTTCCTGCAAAAGCTGCATTAGGTTTTAGTTCAAATGAAATCCAATGGATTTACCTGGACTAGTTCCAACAGTGCTTTTGCATTTGTCTGATCTTAAGTTAGTGCAAAAGCTAGACAAGTTAGCCTTTAATTTGCTTCAGATAATCATAGTCAATTCATCTGTAAGTACCCAGCAATCCCACAGGAGGTGGTTGTCATTCTTAAGACCTCAAAGAAAAGGATAAATGGAATATGAAATGAATGTGTAATGAAATGTTTAATGCTCTGACTTATAACAAAAGAAGAAAGAATCAAAGTTTTTGTTCCCAAAATCTCTGCTCTGACCAGAAGCCGTGAGGTAAGAAACACCCACACCCTTGGTATAAGCATAGCAAGTCTTAATGGGATATAGAGATGCCCTAGAAGAAATAAAAAGGAGACAATTACAGACCAACCACCAGACCAGTACATTGAGTCCCACTACTGAGCAAATACAGGCTGAAATAAATGTGTTTCTATCAAACTTTCTAAAGCAACAGTTCTTTAAAAACAAATAACATCCTTCTGAATACTAGTAATGTAGGAGTCAGGCTTATGGTTTATCAACAATCCAACAGTGCCATCTATCAGATTTCATTAGCATTATAGTTTTCCATATGGCAACGTGTTATTTTCTAATGCAAAACAATTTCCAGATTTTAACTACAAAAAGTGTACAGAAGACTAAACACTGTTCATTTATACATTAAATTAATGCATTCAGAGTTCTAGGTAATCATAAAGCTATCAGAGTGGAGGGTGGGAAGGAAAAAGGAAAGCTTATATTTTAAAAATGTTACAGCTATTTACGAGATAGCAATTGGTTACATTCTTTTTCAGCAAATTGGTTATCCTTTCTTCTCATGTGTTTGTCAACTGATTTTCTGGAGTTAGAAGTTTGAAATCCTCTCTGAAACTTACGACCTAACAGGCTTACAAATATAATCTGTGCTATCTAAAATAATGAAATAAGACACAGATCAATGAGCATAATCTTTTTAAGTTAGTATTTGAAAAATAACCATTAGCAAAAAATGTGTCTTTGTCTCTCCGAAAAGTCAGCAGGCAGGATAAATAAAAAGCTATCCTACTATAAAATTCCCAAAACTCACGTTGCATGCAATTAGAACTTCAGAAGTACAAGACTGCTACATTGTACCCGACTTTCAATTTAACATGAAAGTTTCAGTTCCTTCTTACTTCAATGAACTAAACTGCCTTGTGCAAACTTAATTCAAATAAAGGAAATGTTCACGTGAGTCAGAGGACAGGTGATAGAAGGTTCAGGTAGGGAAAAGTTGATGTCATCTGTACAATTGAATAAAACTGTGACTTCTTAAGATACATCAGGGAACAAAGCAATGGTATTTTTCAGAATTCAAGTGAAACTGCTTTCTATTAAACCAGACTTGGAACAGGCTGGTTGTCACTGGGTAGTAGTAAACATGAAAGAATATAAAAATCACCTGTTCAATAAGCACATAAGTTCTCTGGTGCTTAAGGGAAAAGCAAGTAGATTCCACTCCTCTATGCTGTATCTACAGAACTTGCAATTAGTTGCAACTGTACAGTACTGTGCAAGGATGATCCTATTCCCAGATCAGTAAGCAGTACAGGTCTATCACAAACCAATATGCAGATTTAAATCATTCTATGATAAAATTAGATGTTTCTGGTCTTGAATTTATGTGATGAGTTTTACTCCAGACCACAGCTATCTGTGAGAAAATCAGATTAAATATTACTTGACAAATTCCATGAAATTCATTACATAAATTATTCAGTAATATTTTTCTTACTTTTGCCAAATGCATAGAAATAGTAGGACAATTAGTAAAATATTCAGATATATATTAATCTCTCTTCCAGGACACTGGCTTTGAAACATTCTATAATGTATGTGGAATATGATATTCTTTAAGCAAAATACACTAAGTCATTTGTTAATTCAACCAGCATCTGAAATTTTTGATCATTTGTGTCTGTTTAAATTGACAATATTATAAAGCAGATTCCTGCATCTCAAAATGTTGAGATTATCATAACAGAAATCCTTTTTTTTTTTTTTTGCAATGAGTAGGGAAATTAATTAAGTTATTACATCTTAATTAATTGAGTCTTCTGTTCTTTTCTGGACAACTTCAGTAGGAAGATTTGTCTTGAATAGCATGCAGGCTGGCCTTGACTTGGACATCTAATTTTCCAAGATCTAAACTTGGGTGAGACAAATTTCATCAGATACTTTGAAATCATTGAACTGCCCAAACTTACAGTAAATCTATGGTTTTCATCATGAATAATCTAATAATATTTTTTAAATCCACCTAAAGTGAGATTTTCAAAAGCCCACAGTATTGGCCTAACTCTGCCCCATTAAAGTTAAAGGAAGTTTTAACACTGACTTGAAGGGAGCACTAAAGAAGCAGAAGAGGGGTGATCAAAAGCATTTGATATGGAAAACTTGGCAGCATTAGCTCACAATTAAGTGCTTTAAAAAGTCTTGCCCCAAACTTAAATGTGTTCTTAACTATTTCCATGCATTTACAAAGTATGAAAGTGAGTTTCATAAATAAAACTACTGTGGATCCATATGTTTACTTGAATCTATTTGGGGGAGGCATAAGCTAAATAAAAATTCAGTGTTTTCTTTTTCCCCAAGACCAATGCCTATTCAAAAAACTGCTTATTAGTACAAGCCTTAAAACCTCCCTCAACATTATATTTCACTGCCTTAGCTGATATGAGAGCTTAAATCGTGTGGACTAAATTCAGGCAATAGATGTGCCATAACGACAGTTTAACATCACCCTGAGCGTGTATTTAGAGTAGAGGGGACTGTATCAATTGCCTGTTGTGCAGTTTATTTCTTCTGATTAAAGACTAGTGTATCTGAGATGAAGGACAACAAGGTCACAGAAGTTATTTTAGATCCAGCAAATATATTTTGATCAGAAACATTTTCTGCATCTAGAAATGTTTATGATTTCTACCATATATTTTTGTCATCTCTACCCTATTCTATCATATGACATTCTATTATAATGAGCATGAATTCTGTCATCTTAGGGGAGACCACAACATGGGCATTCAAACTCTACCCTTACAATTCCTCTTTGCAAATTTAGCATAATGGTCATGTATCTAGCTGCAATATACAGCCATAAATTGACCTTCTATGTTAGCTGTCTTCAGAAAAAAAACAGCAAAACAAAACCAAATTTAAAAAAAAAAAAATCCACACAACAGTTCTGCAGCAGCAATTGATAAAAAGAGACTACTGTTTTAAATGAGCTAAATGAAAAATTCCTCTGCAAATGCAAATATACAACAACTACAGTTCTAGCAGCAGTGTAGCAGTCCTCTGTTTATAACCAAACACATTGATATTCAATAAACAGTGCTGCATAAATTTCATTTCCCTGTGGGGAAAATTTAAACTTATTTTATTATTCCGTTGGGATATTTTAAATGAGAAAAAAATGAAGATAAACTGCAGTTGACCCTAGGCATTACAAATGCCATTAAGGCTCCCGCTCTGTTAGGCCCATCTGTTGCTTTTCAGGCCAGCTATTCATTAACCTTATTAGCACCAGCCCCCATAGCCTTGAGTTGACATTTCCCTGGTTAATATGGAAAACCCATTTCCTAGCACACAGGAACAGGCTGATTAAAGAATTTGTATGAATTTTCTAATAGATGCAGTAAGATACAGAAACAACAGATCTGTTTTTTCCAAATCCAATACAAAATTCCTTTCTGCAGGCTTCTAGGGGACTGCAGTGTTCTAATATATTAATATGTAGCTTTGCACAGTTACTGTCCTAATCAAATCAGCAGAAAATCAGTCTTCTTGGCATCAGTAATAATCTCTATCTGTTGCAGCAATATAAATCCAACTGGTATAGTATGAGATTTTGTACTAGATTTACTGATGAGCCAAAAAAACAACAGCAAATGTATTCATTCCACTGATACACCCAGCAGCTTAAATTGATGTGAATACATAAACTGTTTATCATGTTTAACCCATTGATATGAAGACACAGTAAGGTGAATTGTTTAGTATTTAATCCCAATGCCTCTTCATACTGGGCATTCATGCAATTTTTTGTATTCCCACAAGGAATATTGTCAGCAATTAAATTTGCAGAATGAGTTCAGAGGAAATGTTTTTCTGTCTCCATTTTGGATTAGGTATTGCAAGCATAAATATAAAATTCTGTATATTTCTAAACCTGCACAAAATAAAACAAACATTTCTGAAGGTAAACTGTATTAATTCCTCTCACATCATAGAGTTGGTGGCAACAGCTGACATAATTTCACACACTAAAAGGAAAAAATGAACTTTTTCTGTCAAGAGGTTTTTTTCAATTTTTTTTTAGAAAAGTCTAAGAGTGAAAGTAAACAAACTAAGGGGTTAAACTAGACAGGGATAGTACAGCAGCCTCTCTCAGCATCCCTTTGGCACTTCTGATTCTTCTTGTATCTGTGGTAATAAAAGGTAATTTCCAGATAATTTTTCTCCCATAAATGGAATGCCAAGATAATTTATAGAGATGCCCTATTCTTCCTGACCAATTTATTTAGTTAGGAGTAAGCCTTTAAAGATTTTAAGGCTAGAATTAAGACTGTCCTTCTTGAAAACATCCAATTCAGCAATTCAGCAATTCAATTAATTAAAAATAAGATCTGACCTACAGAAGCAACTACAATTACTATAGATAGAATGTACTGGAAAACATACAGCTGCCCAAATCTCTTTTACTGCAAGGATCTATTCATCAAGTATTCTCCCTCTGTTAATCATTGTGTGTCCTTTCTTGTAAAGTTATCTGTCTCTACCATACCTAGTCTAAGCCTGTGTAAGACATAGCCTTTCTTTTCACATCTGAGTCTTTTTCAACTACCAGCAGCCCAGCACTAGTTGATAGGTAAAACAAAAATAATAATAGTCATAAATGGTCCTGGTCTTAATCAGAAGCTAGTGAAACCAGTGCAAAGACTTGCAGAAATTTTGTGTGGTTTTGGAGAATATGGAGTCCACGGAGGGTCCTGCATAATGGTGTGTGTCACTGATAATGTTACCTACTCCTCCTCACGTTGTCATCACTGGGATAATCTCTTTCAGCTCAATGTCTTGACTTTTGCACACCTGAGGACTGAGCCTGCGTCTTTATTCCCTCAAAGAAATCCTGACATTTAAAAGTGTCAAGTAACCAAAATTTCATGTCACAGAAGCTATTTAAAAGATGGAGCTAATACAAAGATAGAAAAGCAGCATCTGCTGGAATTTCTACCAAAAATGGATAAATCTGAAAGATGCAGTTCAAACCTTATAAGCACCTCAAAGTTTGGTTTCCTATCTGAAAGGTTTTGACTAAAAATCTGAATGATTTACAGCTGCTTGGTTTAGCTAGGAAGTTCAAGAAAATAATGTTTCTTGAGGCATTATTAATAAATACAGCTGAGGACACTAAAAGACAATCATGAAGTAAAAGGTCTGAAAAAAAAACCAAAAAAGAAAAATAGGCAAATTCTTCAAACCCCAGAAACATATCTGACCCAGGAAATAGGTTAAGAAATGGATTGACTCATTCATGCATTTTATTTATGTCATCACTTGTAGTTCTTCATATTGAAAAAAACTCCAACCTTATAGCATGTTAAGAACTGTTAGCATTTCACTGAGACACAGAGGGGGATGAAAAGAACAGTTCTGTCTGTTCCTCTGCCTTCGTTCCTCTGCAGTGTGCTGAGCAACAAGCTGGAGCTCTGTAACACAAAAAACTTTCCTAGTTCTGGTGCAACAGAATGCTTTGACTCCCAAAGAAGCAAGACTGGAGAAAACTACATAAGCTTCCTCCTCCTAACAGAACAGCACAATACCCAGCAATCATGAAGCAGCTTTTATGTGAGATTTCATATAAAAATATAAAGTACCAAAAAAAGAAGTTTTACACCTAGGAGACTACTGTCTTTTTTTCCAAGTAATTATTCCTTTTTCTCCTGCATATGCAGCACTTCCAGCTTCTGTGGCTGTGACAGTACATTTATCAATTTTCTGGCTTAAAATTTGTGCTTTGCCTTAACTTCCATAGTGCTACCTCACAATTCAGTTCCTAACTCAAAACAAGGCTTCTTTTACAAAGTCCTGTATATACAGAAGAAAAGGCTCTGTGCCTTATCCCTTATAACTGAATAAAGACAAAAGGTATAAAGTGTGAGAAAAATAGATAGTCTTATTCCTGTTTTTAGATAAAATTTTCTTTTTTCTTTTCTGCAGTCCTTTGTTCTCCACCACAATAAGGCTTAGCCCAAAATTCTGAATAAGCAATTTTAGTTACTGCTGTTAAGAGTTATCAAAGTATTAAAGAAGATATTGCATTTTTTTCCGAGACAACTGGAATAGTAAGTAATCTGCCAACTTCTTTCAGCAAATGAAAAAAAAGCAGAGATCATTATTCCATTTCAAAACAATTGTTCACAGACTTTTGACTCTACTGGAATGTAGGTGTTTTCTTTAAAGTATTTGAAGTTCATATGTAGTCCATCAAAATTTAATACATATTTCTTAAATAATCTATTTGAATGCATATTACGCAAATACCAAAAAAATCTTGTTCCTTTTCTAGGAAAAGAAGAGGGCATGTCTCAGTCTTACAGGAATTGAAGAGATGGACTGTCAAGGTTTTAAATGTGCAGGTAGCAGGTGAGTTTGTACTGCTGATAGCAAAAAAGCAACCCAATAACAACTGTAAAGCCCTCCTTGTGAGCTAAGTTATGTAAATTGAAGAATGCCCTTACTGGCAGCAGGTATATTATTTCAAAGAAGACAGACAACTGTGTTAATCTCCCTTCTGCTTAATCCCTGTCTTTCCACAAATCATCATGTTGACAGTTTAAACAGATTTAGATGTGACTGAAATCAAGAAAAGGAGATAGTCTCAGGATGCTGAGGCTGATGCAGGCCTCCAAGAGGTAATTTTATTTGTGGTAGAGAGAGAACACAGGAGAGAGAGTAAATCTAACAAATCTAACAAAGCAGCCTTCTGGCCCAGCCCTGAGGATCAAATCCAATTCCACCAAGATACACATTAAGCCCTGTCTATCACAGCTTTGCCCTTGAAAAGACAAATAATGATGAGATTCACCTTGTTGTGCTTGTCCCTGGAGAGAGGAGACAGAAGACATTTAAGGAATCTGCTCTGTTGCTCATTTCAAATGCCTTTTATTATTTAATTCTTAGTACCTTAGAGGAGGGATGAAAAAAATAGTTAACTCTATTAGTTTAACGACTTGCTGTCCCTTAAGAAAGAAGCAATCACTAGAATTAAAAAAAAATCAAGAATTGAGTAAATGGTGGTCAGTGGAACAGTGGCTCATGTATTATGCATCTTGACCAAATTATTTGTTGCAAAATGCATCTTTTTATTCTTCCTCTTTTAAGTGAAAAGGACCAATTTCTACTTACTGCTCTGCTGAAAATCATTGTGGAAAACATTCTCTGGAATGTGGAAAAGATTGCTCTGAACTTTGAATATTTAATTTAATAATTTTCTGATAGTATAAAAGTTAGATTCCCTTATATTCCTCCTCTGCCTGGGCTGTGTCAAAACCAACCATTTAACGGTATTTTTCAGTACTTAACAGTCAAGTTTTAGATTAAAGAATCCTTTTTCAATAAGGATTTACCAGCATGCCATGCTTGAAGTTTTTAAACAAAAATTCTATCATTTAATCACTTTATTGTTAACTTTTATCTGATCAAATTAGCATTTGCTAAAATAACAAAAATTGTCTTTGGAATAATCTTCAATGCAAAGAAAATTATAATTACCTGGGTGGTCTGAATGATCACAGCCTACAATACTGTGTCTTAGAAGAAAACTAGAAAATTAATTAGCTAATATTAGTGATACTCTTTGAAGATGAATAGCTATACAAAAGTGCTGAGAATTATTACAGTTATTAGACAGCACAATAAACTGCTACTCACAATTTTAAAATTGCAGTAATTTAACTGAGATAAAGGGAATGCCACCGTTTGCAATTCCTTGGCTCCCCAGAGCTTAGATGGGTTCAGGGGGAAGCAAAAGAAAATCTGGGCAGATCATAAGTGTGCAAGATTGCAGGACCTTTTGTGAATGGGCAAGAGTTCAGGCTTCTGCATCCAGAGTGGCCAGGAGCCATTCTTTAGCTTTTGCAAGAGCAAAATCTTATCTGTCCCCTTATCTCAACAGGTACTGTTTCCCTTCTTGCTCCTTGCTCTGGGGTCTCTCCTATCTGAAGAAAGGCCCATAGAGGGCAAAGGTGGGTTCATATCGCCATATGGGAAATGGAGCTTGGGCTTTTATTCTCTTTGGAACATTTGTAGTCTTCTCTGAAACCTTTCTAATCACCTTCAGTTGAAACTATTTATGAGAAAGACTTCTGGGTTTGGCAAATTACCTTTTAACAACAAAGACTTCCACAAAATGACTCTGACCTATTCTAGATGCAGAAGTTCACTCCCTGGACCACCAAGGTGCCTAATTTGGAAGACACTGCCTCTTCACTTTATTATGTTGTACTTTAGCATTTTTATCTGTTGGTAGCCATTCATTCATTGTGTCCTTTTGAATACGTTACCACGTCATCCAAACATGGCCATGCATGGCAATTGCCACTTAGAGATTTATTTTATGAGGTTTAAATTGAGTTTACGACACCTGCTGTAAATTTCATTCTCAGCCAGGTTTCTTTACTTCATGAAATATAATTTCTTAAATGCTTTTAGATCATATGAATGAAAGAACAAAGTATAAGATGCAATATTCAAATTATGTGTAGCAATATTAGTATATAATTCAGTTGAGAATGAATTGACAAATTTAGATTCCCCTTCTACACCGTACGCCACCTTTCCTGGAGCTATTCATAATTCAGGAATATTAGAAGAGTCCTTAATTATGGTATTTTACGGACTGCTGAATATTCCTAACTTAAACCATACATTTTCTTAGGAGCGCAAAGATGCTACATAATGAAATTTCTATTCATTGATTGCTTAATTTTCATGAAGATTTGCTTGTGTTTGCAAAATCAGAAATAATCTTTCTCATCACTTTTAAAATTTGCTTCAGGAAAGCACACTGATTTACTTTAAGAAAGCATACTTTGCCTGGATACATGTCACAATACTCTAACCCTATTCTGCAGGTGAAAAGAAATTCCCAATGGCAAGTTAAAATTCTTTGTCACAGCCACCTTGAAATTTTAGGGTGGTTTTTTTTTTAATGTGCATAATTAATAGACGTTTCTACTTTTTAAATTGGATTTCTTTCAAAAAGTATGAAAGATGTGAATCATTGTGCTCATGTGTTTAGTGGCCCAATGCCACTTCAGTCATCACACACACGAATGGCACTGAAATCAGCAGTGAGCAAAGATGCAGATCCCTTAAAATGAAAAAGAAAATCACCTTGGCAAGAGAACTGGGTTTTGCAAAGACCTAGAAAATGTAGTGATAATTAAATGCAGTAAGAGAAATAGTCCCAAAGTTAATTAAATAATTAAAAACACTGAAGAAAGCTGTGCCAGCTCTATTGCTCTCAACAATTTCTCTAAAGAAATTGTCTCTGCACTTTACTGGGGAATGTTTAAGGCTTGTGGCCACTTTATATTGCCTAAATGCAACCTCTTTAGAGACTAAAGAACAGAGGTGGATGTCTGCAGTGGCTGAGCCACCGTGAGTATTATAGCACCAAACAGCTCCACCTCAGAGTGGCACAGTTAGACAAGAATGCCCTCTTAGGGTCATTAGCCCTCCCAGTGCCCAGATGCTACATTAGTAACTGGGAACCAGGTGTGAAAAGATTAATAATGCATCTTTCAAAATGCAAATAACATGGGATCTGTCTCTGTCTGCAAAAGCACAGCACTATCACAAAATCTGATCAGTTTGTGCTCTTTGTTTGTGCTGCCTGCTCAGCCCTGAAAATCAGCCTTCATGCAAGCGAGCACCAGGGTGTGACAGAGGGAGATGTGTGCTAAGTATTATCTGATGGCACAGTCAGGCCCATTCTGTACTGCATTAAGAGATTTTCAACTATTCTGCTAACCTTTATGATAGGCTAACAAAATACTGCATTCACTGAAGAAGGAGGATGAGAAGGGAGTAGCTCCAGGCCTGGGTAACCCAAAATGTTACTGTATTCCATGACTACCCGTACCCAAAAAATTGTTACTATCTCTTTAAGACCTGGCAGACAGAAACAGAACCACGATGTCAGCAAAGGGGCGCTGCTCTTTTCAGGACAGCGTCGCTCAGGCAGAAGCTCTCTTGCCTTACCCTCTTGTTCTTGCCAGGAGAGCTGAGGCAACCACAGCACCACACCAAGGAAAATGGAACAGTCCCGCTCCTTAAAGCCACCCCAGCCTACCAGCAGTGCCCAGCTGAAGTGGGAGGGCAGGGAGTCCCAGTCACCCCAGCCAGCTGCATGCTGCTTTTGCCAAGGAGAAGGTGAAGTCCCTCCACAGGGTCCAGCTACTGACCCAGTTCAGGCCACCAGAGATAAGAGGGGCGTTTGGCTGGTTTTGGACTCCAGGTTTTCTTTTGGTTTTGTCCTTGTTCCCCCTTGGTTGTAATTTGAGGAGAATGAGTTTCTGTAATTGTGGAGGTTCGCTGGCCGTGTTGCTTTTCTCTCTTCATTCTCTCTGCCCACACACAGTCACCTGTGGAGGGCACTAACTTGGGGGGAGGGGTTATCCACCATTTTTGTTTCTCTTTGTTCCAAGTCTGTGAGATTCAGGAGCTTTGTAGCTGGTGTATTTTTCACCTGTTGTTCCATTTTTTACTAAACTGTTAATTTTTAACTTATCTCTTCTTATATTTATCTCTCCTTATTGGTGAAAAGGGAGTGGTTAAAAAAAGTGGACATAACTCATTTGGGAGTGTCCACCCCCTTAAATTGTCTTAAACCACAACAGTCCAAAAGGTAAAAGATATTTTAATTAACTCTTTACTTAAATAGAAAACATATTAATGTGTCTCCCAGGTGTGATTGCAGTCAAATAAATACATATGTCACTGTTTTCATTTCATGCTTCAGCATTATTAGATATTCTATGCAATCCTAACCTAACAGGTAAGGACAGGAAAAAAAAAAAAACAACCACAAAAAACCTGGATACTGGTGTATCAAGCTTTGCAGCTAAATGCCTTATGACTGCCCTTGCCTGGTACTGACTTCTTTAGGGCAGAAGTATTTCATGTACCAAGTAAAACTATCTGCCAGCTGAAATACAACTTGTAATGCCTTGGGCCTTGATTGCTTTATATCCTATAAAAATATTAATTGCCAGGTAACTGTCTTCTTTCATTTTTTCATTAAATATTTTCCTTTGAAAATTTTTATTGTTTCAGTATTGAATCTTTTTAAATACCCTTCTTGAACTAAAAGTAATCATCTTTCTGGCTTTTTCCCTTTTCTTTAGTTTCTAAATTTTATTTCTCTGTTCCACATTGTAGATAACACTGATGAACAAAAAGAATTGTTGTCATGCTTTTCTGTCCAGTCTGATTTTTGGCTGAACCTTATTAAAATGTTTGAATGTTCATTAATATCTTTGTGATCATATTGTAAGTCTTCATAAAGTAACAGAAGTAACATTGCAACTGATTAGTGTGTTCTTAGACTACTCTAAGGCCTTTGACTTAACACATTTTGCTTACAAAAACAGAGCAACAAAAGAAGAATATGAAACCTATCAAAGGATTAAAACTGGCTGATAATTTCATAAATGAGTATAAGCAGCTCCCACCTTCAGGAATTCACCTCACCTGTTAGTTGTTTGGTTCCCTTGGTTCTTTCTGTAGGCATCAGAGAGAATGAACGAGAAATGTCTTCGAGGGAAACTTCATGTGATTTGCATGCTCAGAAATAGTCTTGGAAATAATTACCTCAATTCTGTTAGGAACTCTAGGAGACTGGTAACTGAGATCACTGAAGATTCAATCCCCCAGACAGAGAAGGTAAAACAAATATCATTATTTGCTCAAGAGTGGACAGTAGCTAGTATCTTAAAATATGCTGCATTATATATTTGTAAGAGCAGAGAAGTAAGGACTTAGGACATAAAATAAGGTACTTTATTTCTAGAAGACATAACAGTGTATAAAAGGCAAATAATAAGGACAGATCACTAACACTAAGGGTAGATCACATGCTAAAATGAGTAGCAGTGCAGGTATTCAGTATGGCTATGAGTACTTTTTAATGCTTTTAGTAGATCCAAATGTAGCCAATGCTTACAAAACAGAAGAGTTTGTCTCTTATTTTTTATCTGAAGACATAGGTATTAAGAGACCTGTTCAGCTAATAGATAATTCAACCTTCAAATGCAACAGCAAGATCAAAACCAGTCACATAAATCCTGTTTCACTAAACAGGATATTTATTTGGAATAGATACGATATCTGTATTTCTGTACTTGGCAGTGGTACAACACCTATGGGGATATTGTCTTGTCCACCTCCAAGGCCTGCATTATTAGAAGAGTGTTCATAGTGTAGAAAATAGTGTAGAAAATGTTTATACAAGTTCTATTGATCAGAAAATACCTCTCACAATACATGTCCTTCAGTCTTCCTTAATAAAGGGAAGGTTGGGTTATTGCATGCCTTAAGTCTCCATACCCTCATGACAAACAGGCACTTCACAATATCAGATTCATCAGTGCAGCAGGTAATTCTGTAATGAGATCAAATGATCTAGATGAAGTAAGCCAAATTCGGATCAACTGTAAAGCACTATAGAATAATAAAACATTAAAATAATTTGCTACTGATTATGGCAGACTTATCTCTGGAAACACTTTCAAGATTGACTATTTTTCTAAATGGAACACTTTAGTTCATATGGGAATTAATTCCAAAATCTCCAGTGGACTGTGTTATGCAGGAGGTCACAGCAAATGATCACAATGGTTTCTTCTGGCTTTTATGATCTATGAATCTCTGAACTTGGTTCAATAAAATAAGTACAGCTGCCTAGCTGCAGGCACACTAGATAATGGACTAAGCTTTCTCCTCACCACTGATATGTAAGCTTACATTCAAAACTCCCAGCAAAAAGTTCACTGAAATAAATTAATATTCCTCTTGATACAGGTGGCTGGTGCATAACTCTGAAAAATCTGTGTTGATTGTGTTATGTTTAGACAACTTGGGTCTGAATTAAAAAAAATTTAAGTACCTAGAAGAGGCAGCCTCCAGGGATGGGAAACTGCAGCAATGACTGGTAGTCAGTTCCAAACCCAAGAAATTCACATAACCTTTCTCTATAATCAGATGAGAGTTGTAGATCGCCCAGAGAGGTGACTCCAAATCCAAGTTAGATGTCCAGGAGAGTTGGAATGAGTGAGGTCTGATGGTGTCTTTCTCCCTTGCTGACTATGGTATACCACAAATGCCTTGCAAAGACTAAACAGCCAAAGTGCAGAGAGCTAGGTAAGTGAAACCTGAGAATATGTGATTAAAGGTAAAATTCTCTGTCACACTCTCAATGACTGCCTGATGCTGGCATTACAACTGAAAATACAGGAGGATGTGTATATATATGTATATGTACACACCACTCAGGATATTAGAGACTACTGTGATAGAAATATTTAAGAGACTGATAAGCCAGGCCAGTTTCAAATTTCAAAACAAGGCTTGACTAGATTGCTGCTCATTAACAACACACAGCCACAGTGGTTGCTTTGTAATCACTACGAATCATTATCAGGACATAGTCACAACATTCAGTCCTTACCCATCATATCCTGAATTAGCTGTGCCTGCGGAGTGCTGCTGAGCTGACACAGTACAGTTACCTGGCTGACGGCTATGGGCCTTGACAGCCCATCTGGCTGTCTGACTGAGATGACCACATCTAAGAGCTCTTCAATAAATCATAGAATCATAGTTACAGAATGTTAAGGGTTGGAAGAGATTATAAAGATCATCCAGTCTCAGTCACCCCCTTCATGGGCAGGGACAATTCTCCAGGTTGCCCAAGGCCTTAACCTGGCCTTGAACACTGTCAGGGTTGGGGCAGCTCCAACATCCCTTGGCGACCTGCTCCATCCAGAATCTCACCACCCTCATAATGATGAGGCCTATGGCTTTAAATAGTCAATAAATATCTGTTGGGATTTCAATACATATAAGACCTTGCAAAAAGCATTAAATTGAAAGCATTTAACCTAGAATTTGCATAAAATAATAACTGCTATTTATTGTAATTTTAAGTTTTACTTCCCTATAGTCAAAATATCTGTATGAGTAAAAATGAGACATCCCTTCCACATGGAGGCAGAAATTTATTTTTAGGCTAAGTAAAATCTTAAGTTTGTTTGTGGTGACAGGGACTCCTTCTTCCTCAGCTCTACCAAAGTAGATATAATTTTACCATTCCTAAAAAATAACCAGGAGGTTATTTAAACAGATGTTTCAGCTTTCTGTATTTACTACGTGGTACTGCTTTATGTTTAGCCACATAAGCAAAAGTTTTCCAAATAGATGGATGGCTTCCATGTACCAGCACAGGTGGTATTGCCAATCCATTCCTACTCACTGAAAGATCTAACTGTAGGGATGAAATTCATTCTAGATACAGTTTGCTTGTTAGCAATCACAACAGTTCTCCTGCTGAACAGAAAGATGCTTCATTTCTGCAATACCTATGAGAGTCAGGGAAGTTAAACCTTAGAGAGCAATGAAAATTGTGGTGTACTAAACACTAAATCCAAACCCATAAAACTGCAATCAAATGAGGATTCATGAATGTCTGTTTCAAGGTTGTAGAAGAACAACAGTGTATGAGTACAGATATGTGTGGTAACTTTTCTTCTGAGTTAAAAGAGAGTTCACTGTCTTGATGAAGGAAAGGAGCAGGTGATCTAGGAGGAAAAGGAAGAATATACTCATTATTTAACATATCAACATCACAATGACAGCTCACACTGATGGAGTCAAGATAAACAGGAAAGCATCTGGTTGTCACAAGAGAGAAAGCATAATACAAGAAAAGGAATATGGTAATGACACATCCCCTCAAAATGGTACCTTCAATTTTAACACTGTGGTATACCTTCCATTATAACACTGTGGTATACCTTCATTTATAACACTAAGGTTCAGTTTTGAGTACAAATGACCTGAGAAATCATAGAATCACTTTAGCAACCAATTGAATAAACCACTCTTGGCACTAATTCAAAATATAAATTACATAATGTGACCAATTCCTTTCAATTTAGTCCCTTTTCCTAGACTTACCTAATAAAGAAGCAGAATCAGCCTTTCACATTTACTTTTCTGATGATCTTGGATCACCGACAAAAAAAGTTAAAGATGAAAACCCTGCAATTTTGTTTATCCTATACTATAAGAAATTGCTCTTAAACTGGGTGGGTGAATGGATGGATGGATGTGTGGATGGATAAATGGATGGAAGGATAGAAAGATGATGTATACGTCAACATACTTATGCAACCACAATTTTCTTGTGAATAGAAATGTGTGTGTACACATATACCAAAAAGCATATTTGCTACAGACAAAGCTTCGTTCAGGCAGACCCTGAGGGAATGTATTCAAAAAGGAAAAAAAAAAAGGCTCTCATGAAGTTACCTGACAAGCATCCATTTCAAACAGATTCAAACACTGTGGCATGCAGGAAAAGCAGACAGTTGTGGAAAATAGAGCAGTTTTCAGTAGAAAGAAAATCTGATGCTATGCAGTAGCTAAGGTAACACTTTTGAATTTAAGAATCAAAAACAAAGGACTTTAAAAACCCAGAAATTAAATAGCTGCAGTACAGCATATACAGCTTATTAAGTCAGTCACATTTCAGGTTTGTGCTGCTGTATTAACAACAGACTTCTGATTTTTAAACAAAGCTCCTGATCTCATGCAGGGTTAGTCTAGATTTTAAATTCTGATAGAAGCACTTTCATATGTTAGAGAAAACTCAATAGATGGAAAATAGATTGTTTTTCTTCAGTGATTATTTTGTTCCACAGATCATGGAGTTGCTTAAGGCAATGGGACGCTCCCCTGTGGTGCTTTTTGCTTGGTGTTTGTCAAGTGAGTTGCAGAATTGTTCATCCGGTACTAATAAACAATCTCATTAATGCTGTCTGAGCCCTGCTGCCTGCTCCAGCAAATCTGTCCAAACCTTCATAGACTAGTCACCTTTACTGCAACACACTCTCTCCCTTGTGTGCAGGGAGAGCTCCTCCTCCCTGCTGCATTCCTTATCTCCCCAGCTATCTATCTCTCTGTGGTCTAGTCATTAAATAAAAAAAATTATGTAGCAAAACTAACATACCAATTTAACAGGTGTCTAGTGCTTTCAAAATGTACAATACAGCAAGGCATACAAGTCATATGATCATGGCGACTGATAATTTTTCATTCCTCTATTATTCAGGGACCTTTTTTATTCACTGCAAACAGTCCATTAAGACAGTAGAGAAATCTGATTAACCAGCAGGACTTCAAATCCCACTTAAGGGTACCTTGGATCTCAGTCCTCTAGGAAAATCATATTAATTTGCACTGCTAGAGCTTATAGTGCCTCAAAAAGCAAATAAGTGTCAGGATTCATTCCTATTGTCTGCTTAGACACTCCTCAAAATTACAAACATTGCCCATGAGAACATTTGTATGGTGGATCCCCAGGAATTTCCATAGGTAGAAGGAAGGTGAAATAATAAACTACATTTAACTACACTTAACTATAGAAGCATCCAAAGCTTTTGATTCTCTAAATAAAGAGGTAGGTAGATAGCCAGTTCTGTTTTTCTAAGAACAGCATTTTTGATTTGAGGGTTTAAAAGTTTTAACTTGGGTTTTTCTTATTGAGTTATTGTTTTTGTCCCATGTAGAGTCATTATATTGTATTTGTGCAATAGGCTTACAGTTCAAAAATATATTTCTCTGAGTATGAGAAGAGGAACCATTAATGACAAAATGACAAGTCAGACTATCCTTATAAGAGAAGGTCTGCTGATGTAAACATGTTGAAAAAAGATGTACAGAGCATCTGTACAATGCAAATATAAGACCTGAAGGCTCTTAAGCCTCCAGAATGAACAAATTCAATGCAAGAAACATGAAAATAACAAAAGGTCATTACAGAGACTCTTTCTGAACAGCCAGAAATATCAACTCCTGTATTGAGGGCAGACCTGCAACACGAAAGATCCACATGACAGATTTCTTTGGGATCAGGGGAAGGCATTCATGTGTGTGCATGTCACATCATCCCTCTGCTTAGTCCATTCAGGCAATGCAATTTCAGGACCCTGCTCTAACAAAATTGTGATGAGAGTCATTCCTCTCTGACTATGCTAGAGTGAATTCACATAAAGCGATAGTTCTATCCAACGGATCAGGAAAATAACTGTTTAATGAGGAGACAGGTAGCCTAGTTTGGCCTTCAAAACTTGCTTAGGGCAATAAGGGCATCTGGATTTTTACAGGCTTGCTCAGAATTTTTCATGTACATTGCAAATCTCATTTATTTTATTCTTATAAAATATGCTTGGCAATTTACTCATGTCAGACAGGAGAAAGGAAGATGATTCTTTACCTTTATATTCAGATGCTGCTTCAGAACTGAGAAGCAGATATTTAAAATTGGGCTGAGTTTCATTAATGCTGTTTCATAAACTTTCCTCTTACATTCTCATCTGAAACTACATTCTGCCCTGGCACAGCAAACCAAGGAGCTGTCCTATGACAGTCACTGCCATGCCTAGATCCACCATTCAAGATGGGTGAAATAAGAAAGGCCTCATATTCTGCTGTCTCTGCTTTCTAACATCTTTTTTTACTAAAAATATATTAAACATAAAAGGGTTTCCAATATTGTTATGTTTTAAAGGAGTAATCAAAAGTGTAAATGTTTTTAGCTATTAGTTCTTAGCAAATATAAGTCTCCTTGACATAAGAGAGAGATTTTGACTAAGCCTAAAATAGTTCTTAATGCCTTCATGACTGGAATTCATGAGGGGAATTCCTGTGCATAAAAAGTTCATGAAACATAGGATGAATGCCAGGAAAACAATCCAATACATCCCATGTTCTTAACTGAATTAAATACTTCTGATGTAATTTGTGATTAGCTGATCGCCTTGTTTGTTACACACATGCAGCTTCTGTCAGCTATCAGGATGAAATAATCCCAGTGTATGACTCTGCTGAATATGCAGTCAGCTAAGCTATTCCAATACAGCCCAACACATAACAATCTACCAAAAGGAGTCAGAAATTAATAAACAGACTTATCATCATATAAAACCAATTTATTCCTCACCAATTTTCTTCCTATTGCCATTGTCCATGTTCTCTCTCACCACTCCTGCTCATTTTGCCAAATCCAATTATGCTTTTTATCTCTTCTTTCATTTCTATGTTTTGTCTTTTCTAGTTATTTTCACCCTTTTTATATCATCTCTATTTTTTTTTTGCCTTTGCAATTCCAGTTTAAAGGTCTTCCTACATTCTTCATTTCTTTTCTATATGGTGATTCATTCAGTTTCTGCAATCTCCTGCCTAAATTTTCTACACAATCTTGTGTTCTGAACATGCACTTCAAGGATTTATTTTTCACTTTTTTTTTACTGAAATACATTCACCCATGCTTATGCTACATTTTTCTTCTTTCTATTTTACAATTCCAGTAGACATTAGCAATGTACTGCGGATTTGTTATTAAGATCACACAATCACAGAATATTCTGAGNACCAATCCATCCTAAAACCAGAAATAATACCTAGAAGTTGTGAGCTATTATCTTCTTTAAATATCAGCTTTCCATGTCCTTCAGCTACTGTCCTGGTGACAGTATTGATTTTATTCTGCATCATTGCTGCTAACAAAAAAAAAAAAAAAAGAGAAAAGAAAAACCAAACCAAAACATATTCAGATAAGGAAGTCTTATGTTTAATGCAAACGTTTGGTAATTAATATTAACATTTTCAGCATAATTGAACAACAGAGGGAAAGATCTCAAACATAACCTAATAATCAGTTACAATTTAGAAAAAGACTTCATTCTTTATTAATACACATGTGCGACTGCATTTCTTTCAGTTCTGGACTGCACACACATGACCTTGACTACTTTGAAATATGCAGGACTCCACAGCATATCAGAGCCCAACATGGAGCTCTTTGATTTTGCAGTGACTGCCATATTGCAGTGAGGGGACATGCAAATAAAACAGCCCAGGTCTGGAAGAAGTAAAACAACTTCTGGTCAGTGCTTCATCTGGGTATAATTGATACACATCTCCCCTTGCATGACTGAGCTACAGAATAATGCAGCTACACTTCTCTCCTTCTGGGTTCCAGGATCCCCTCTTCCTCACTGTCACCTAAGTTTTACCTAAGCCAAATCTCTCTGCACTCTCAATGCAGTTGGGCTCTTAAAATGACAAGGGACATGCTCTTCTCTAGCAGTACGGCTGATGGCTTTTATAACCTGAACAGAAGAAAAGTTGAACCCATATCAGTAGCATGGATGCACTTTTGCAATACTTTATTAATATTTAGTTAGATGTTATGTATATTTATTTATTTATACAATTAATTTCTAGGGACCCTGAGGAATATGTCCCTAAATAAGGATGTCAGTGTGGTGAGGAACATACCAGAACTTACTGAATTCCATCTGGAAAAACATCACTGAGATGGCAAGGATTGGAAAATGTCTTAAAAAATCTGTATCTGAAGAAAATTCAGTAAGTTATCCTGATAAATACCTAAAAAGCTTTAGCTGCTTATGAAGGGTTATCCACAGACAAGCAGCATATCCCATTAATGTAAGCAGGAATTTTTGACAGCAAAACCAACTGTTTTGATAGTGTAGATGAAATCACCTCTGAGTTGCATATGCAGGACTGTAGCAAACACTGCAGTAATGTGTGGGGACCCCTTCTCTTCAAAACTGACTGTGCAGAATTGATTACTATGATGTGCAGTAGTGTACTGCTGCTTATGTTAGGTATTACTTTATCATAGAGTGGAAATCTAAGTCCCATATTTTTGTCTCCACTTTATATTCAGTCAGTCTGATTCTGTCCTTGAGATTCATTTGTGAAATTTTGATCCAGAAGATTGATCCATTTCTGGATATTATGTAAACTTCTGTGCCTCAGCCTCAGGACTCATCAACCCCGTCCAAAAAAGGCAGTATAATTTGCAACATTCTTCTATGTCAGGAAGCTAATCTAGCACATCAAGCACAGGACTACTTCCCAGGCTTGTGCTCCACCACAGTGCTGACTTCATGTAATGCTTATCCAAGCATAGTATGTTTGTCAACACAGCACTGCCCCACAGGACACGAGAAGATCTCTAATTCAGCACTGACTTGCATAACAGCTGTCTCCTTATTCACACAGAAGCACGATCACAGAAACATTCCTCTGCGTGGCAGACAGCAGGCAGCCCTGAGAGGAGCGTATCTGTGTGAATCCACCGCTCCTGCACCTGCAGCACTTGGCAGCCCCTGCCCTGTTTTTGCAGTGGGCTGACCTTGTCCAGCTGCTGCTCGTGCCCACCCAGCTGCCCTCTCAGTGCTCTCTCACTGCCCCTCCTCAACAGGATGTGGAGGAATAGCATGAGAATGCTCACAGGACAAGATGAATACAGGGAGGTAATTTACCAGTGACTGTCATGGGAAAAACAGACCTACCTCGGAGAAAACTAATTTAATTTATTGACAATTGAAATAGATTTGCAAGTGAGAAACAACGATTAAAACAACACCCTAGCCCTAGAGCAGCACGAGGGGATGGGGAATGGGGACTGATCAGTACAGAACAGCTCCTCTCTGATGATCCTTGCTCCGGAGTGGGTTATTCCACGGGCTGCAGTCCTGCAGGATAAATCACCTCCAGCAGGGTCTCTCCAGGGGACTATCTGATCGAGCACCTGCGGTACGTCATTCCACAGCTTCTTGTCTGACCTTGCTGTCTGCAGGGCCGTTTCTTACACCTTTTTTCCCTCTTCCTCGGCCTTTGTGGCCTTTCTTTGCCCTTCCTTAAACACGTTTTCACCACGCGGCCGTGCCCGGCGGTGGGAGGGCTGGGACGGGCAGGGCCCCTCACGGAGCAGCCCCCGCAGGCCCCGCCTGGGCACCAGCACCCGCCGCGGGAGGCCTGAGGGGCAGGATGGCCATTTGCTGGCCCACAGGTCAGAACACAAAAGACACCTCAAGACAGCCTAAATAGGTGACCCCAGCTCTTGATTTGGGCGTGTGACAGAGCAGCCTCAGCCGGGCTTTGCCGCTCGCTGCGTGTCGGACTCAGAGGATGAGCAGCAGCTGCCTTGGCTCACGGTTGTGCACGAACGCAGCTGAGCAGAATTTTCTTGACTTTTTTTTAAGCATCTTTGGATGTTTTTGTCATTTCTTCCATGACCGGAGAGATATACTTATTATATGAAATGTTGCATTTTTTTACATTTTGATTCCTTTGATCTCTTTAGTTTGCTACAAGGTCAGCTGCGTGTTTTAGCTCAGTGTATTTTTTAGACCAAAAATACACCCTGGCATATTCTGACAAATGTACAATCAAAACTCTTGCAGCTTTCCTTACTGTAATAGCCAAATGGTTTGCAGTAGTGATGGCATTTACACCATTTTATACTGTAGGGACATATATATATGTTTTTAGGAGCTGTATTGTGTAGATCCTGAAGGATGTGGTCTGTAGGGGTTAAGATGTATCTTTAGCGAGTTCATGCATATCAATGCATTCTTCAGCAGCTCTGAGCTCAGTAAATGCTTCGATTCAGATGTTCCTATTAAGAANAAATATGAAATAGTTGCTGATTGTGTTGGTAATTTACACAGATAAGAGAGAGCAATGCCCTCTTAACGAACCAGAAGAAAATCTTCAATTTTTATCATCTTTTTATATACTAAAAATAATCCCTCATTATTTATACTTACATCTGTTGTGTATAGGTGTATCAGGTGACAGGTGAGTTAGGTGTACAATAGATGGCCAAAGTAGCTCCTAGCCTTCACTGAAGAAGGCAGGACCGGAATGGCTTTAGATCTCTGCAAGCCTCCTTGCCACAGAGACATGAAAATGTTAATACAATGTAAAGCAATTTTAGCCCTAATTTGTACCATTTGGTGCCAGACCATCCTCTGGATTGTAAGACCATCCAGGGGCTGGAAAGAACCATACCCCCTCAACACAGTTTCTTTGTACTCCATGAGATCACCTCTGCCACAGCAAACTCTTAGGGACCTGGAAAATGAGGTATTTTGTCCCTTTGAACTGCTCTGAGAGAAGATCAAAAGCTTATCTAGACTATTCAAAAATGTGTATTTGTTAGCCCTCTGAAACTAGCACCAGACAGTTGAAGTCACTTAGCTGAGAGAGGTCTTTGCACAGTACTAGAATGGTTCAGAAATTTATTGTAGTAGAAATATGTCAAACTGTCATTGAATATATTCAAGACTGATATACTATGGATTCTTCAGTGGAATGCATTGATAATACCAGTGATTTTGAATGTAGCATGTAACTTTCTGCAGCTATACAGCTGCCTTTTCAAATATTTTCACTTATTTTCTTCATCTAAGATTTACACAAAGCCTCTAATAACCCGAACAGAATCCCTGAGTTGGTTTTCCACTGCTGCCATTCTTTGACTAAATCTGTATATTGGATAAGATGCCATTCACTGCCAAAGGATTGCAAAAGGTCTTCTCTGAATATAGCAACCTTCAAATGTCTGTTTAATACTTTAACTGCCCTTAATTTAGTAGTCGGGCTGAACTAATTATCATGAACATCAAAAGGTTTCCAGAAATACAGTCATTAAATATTTTTTCTTTTTCATAGCATTAAAAAGCAACTCCTGCTTTATTAGCACAAGTTTTCTCTTTAATTGGGTGCTAATGATGGTGCTTTTTCAAGGATTTTCACAGCTAGTACCTTGGGGTAAGTAAACATATAAATAGCTCTGGTAAGCTTAGGGGCTGAAATCTCAGGTTAACAATATCATTATAGAGAGGATATACAGTTACTAGAAGTACTTCCAGGAATTATTGCTGGTGCTTTACATTTCCAAATGACTCTTAACATGACTGAAGTTGGGCATTAATACATGCCCAACCATTAAGTTATTTTCTTACAGCTTTGGTCAACCTTTAAATAACTATTTACTGAATTTCAGTGATGATGCTTTTTTTTTTTTTTTTTTACAGTGAACATTAAATGGGGACTCCTCCAGCAGCAGCCTCTCAAACAATTGGAATGTGAAGAAACAGGATCTCAGAGAAACATTTTTAAATACACATTTTGGTTTTCCATGTATTTAATTAAAGACCGTTTGCGCAGTATAGTCACAACGGATGTTTATTGGTATCTTGAGTCCTATAATTTACATTGCATTCTACTTTGTACTCAGAGATTCCAGGGAGGCGATCAAGCTCCTGTCCTTCTTCGTGACTTAAATGAGTTGAGGCTAAAGCTCTTTCTTTGTCTTTTCGTTCTGGTAGTGCAGGAGATTATGGAGAAGTGAGGGCTGTCACTGATGACATTTAATGCAAAAGATTTGTCAGTGGTGGAGCACTGTAAGTACTGGTCCTACTCTCTCTTGGTCTAATGGTAACACAAAACATTATTCTTTAGGAAACCCATAACAGCCTGCTGTCACCAACCTCCAGTGTGCAAAGCACTGTCTTACACCAGAGATGAGCTCTGTTCTTGTTCTCAAAACATAACAACTTCTGTTTTAAGATTCCAGGAGAAGAACAAGTCAAAATGTTATTCATGTGTTTTATGCACTGACCTTAACAGCAGTGACTTTAGTTGGGAAAACATTACTTTTTAGTATATATTCTTTCCTACAAAAGTGCTTCATTCTCTGTAGCAGGCTTAAACTTTCCCCCACTTAGACAAAGAAGAAAAGAAGCAACAAGTGAGCTACAATTCAGCTATTCTCCAGACATCATAGGTCAGATTTCCCTTTATAATCCCTATATAAGATTTTTAAATGCAGAATAACTGCCATTCATGGGAACTAGAAACTCTCTACTCTTTAGGAACTCTGACATTTTGATCAAGATAATAAACTGGTTAGCCTATGAAATAGGAACAGAGGAAAAATTAAATTAGAAAAGTTAATACTGAAAAAGTCCACCTTTGAATTTTGTATCTGTTTAGAGTATTTTATAGTCTACTTAAAATACTTAACATTTTCTTCACTAAATGAAAAACTGAGAATTATTCTTTTATTTCTCATCAAAAACTTCACTGAAATGAATAAGTTCAAAGGAAACATCTGGCAGGTGACTTGGTGACTTGTTTCTCAACACATCATGAGGTGTTCACAGGTAGGGTAGTACTAAGCGTGTACACAGACATTAAGGCTGCCTTCACCAGAAAAAAACAATGATACGTTATTTGCACTGTTGAGTATTGCCATATCCAGGGTTGCTGCAGAATATTTTCTGTGGTATTGAATCACAAATAAAATGTGCAAACTTATACTTAGTCCCATGCAGCTTTTTTAATAAGCCATATAAATATAGAAGATCATTTTTGCAGGTAATTTTCCTAACATTACTGTGAAACTACTAGCAGTATTACCTCCCAATGCTGCTAAAATCTTACCATTCTAAAGATTTTCTAGGGACCAAAAAAAAATTTAAAAAAAAATCACAAATTTTAATGATTTTGCTAAGCAAACTCATGCTGTGTTTTGTTGTTTTTTCAGTGTTGAAACAAAGCAACATCTCATTGTGACTGAAAAAAAGCCCTACTTCAAACCAATTGCCCTCTGTCTTTGGATAAGCTGAGATGATAACAATTTGCCAGACTGAGACCTGAACCTTACTCCATACAAAAGAAAAGTTTGCTCACCAGAGTCTTTGTGCTTTTAGCTATAGGAATGCATCACCTTCTTTAACAATGCCCTCTGGTCAGCTGGCTTTCTGCACTAGGCATTCTGCTCCAGACAGATGTGGGGAATATTAATCATGACAGTGTTTTACCTCCTACTGCCCTGACCTTCACTGGGGAAGTGAAGATCTCAGAAACAGAATATCTGAAAGAGCAGATTAATTTGGGATGAGTCCTCTTCATTTTAGGCTGGATCTCAAACCAGAATCAATCTGAAAACTCTGCTGAAGGCAAAAGAATCTTGTTATTGAAACCAGTTGAATGTCTTCTGCCACAGCAGTCTCTGCATACTTAGGAGAAATTTACTTTTCACTTGATTCTAGGATACCTAAAATATTAAAACCACTAAAGTAAGTATACCCATATTATATGTAAATGGTACAATTTGGAGTCTTTGGAAGTCGAACTAGCACTATCATGATTAGCACCTTGCGATTTTGACTGTAAATAAGGATTAATTTGATCCTTGCAGGCTAGGCCTCAGATAATTTTGCAAACCATCTTCTTCCTCTAATTGCTGGAATTTTTTTTCAGCACCTTACTAGTCAATGTTGTGAATATATGAAAATATCCAGTCTTGATTTCTTATTTCCAAGGAAGGTTCTAACTACAGCAAGAAGCACAAAATATGTCTATAATATTTAGTGACGTCAAAAATCTACATGGCAATTTCAAAAGAAAACAAAACCAAACCTACAAGAGTCCCCACAAAACCCTTGAACATTGAAATCAAACTAGTAATGCTCCAGAAAGCTGTTCATCATATTTCAGTTTTTGAGGCTGGCAATGCAGCTGTTAGTCCCATTTCACAAATGAAGAAACTGAAGCAGTGCTTTGGATTGATCAGGGTAAGGTGCTTTGAAAGTGAGCCAAGTGTTAGGGTTCAGAGACAGGAGGGACCACTAAGGTTCCCAAAAAGCTCCAGATAAAAGCTCAAATTATATTCATCTACCTTTTAGACTTCATCATCATGTAATGAGCTATTGCCTCAGAGAAAACTAATCAACCCTTGTCCTTTCAGGGTAATTGTAGTGGCAGACTCTGTTTTGGAAAGTCAGAGACCCTCATTCTAAGCCAGCATGCAGTTCTCCATGCCTTGTAACTCAGTGGAAAATCTCAGCAACAGATCATTAGCCAAATTTGTGCGAAAGTAATATAATTTATGCCAGTGTAAATAATATAACAAATCCTCACAGATTACTTAACTAAATATGATACTGGAAGTTGGCAAGAAGCCTTTCAGAGAGGAGAAAAGGAATTTAATTGGAAAGTGTATTAATGACCTCTATTTTTGACAAGGAATAAATCTTCATGAGACCTATCTCATCAATAGTTTGTAACTTCTTCAAAAAGCAGCCACAGTCAGGGCAGAAGCAGAACAAGCTGCCCCACTAATGAGCCTGAGCTCCTATTTGAAGGAAGAGCAGTGCCAATGACAGGAGGTCGATAAAATTCTGACATAGAGGAGGAAAGAGGGGCTGCATGGCTGACCAACTGTAGTCACTTCTCAAGACCGAGGAGCACCTGCCCTCTGGGACAGACTCATGCACTGCCATGAGCCAACACCTGCTGTCGAGGGGGTCTCCAGTGTCCCACACTGCTTGGGAGCAAATGGACCGCCAGCTTCTGTCCTCCCTGTCTGATGAGATCCTGTCACCAGATCCTGACTCAGCCATGGTCCTGAAAGCGAGCTGCTCCACTGTTAGCAAACGGTGAACAGGTCACCTTTACACTCCCCAGTTTTCACATTTTGTAGGAAGCCGCAATCCCACACCTATGTGGGAGTAAGGTAACTTTTCCCACAGGGGTGGTTCACTGTTCAGGATGAGGTGAATTTTAGAAAAGTTGGAAGCCCAGAAGCACCACAGGTGCATGTGCTGCTGTGGCTGCCACCATGGTGGGCGAGCAGCTTCCCAGCAAAATGGCACACACATAGGGTCTTTGTGTGCTTAGCTCTTGCCCCAACTTAAAAAGAAAAAAAATACTCTTTTAGTAAATTTTCTTTTTTTACCCGTTTCTCCTTGTCTAGAGAACACTCCTACAGTTTAATAGCAGGAACCAAGGTCCTGTGTGGAAGAACTGCCAAGAGACACTTTGGAGCAGCAGTGCAATGGGAGCATCCAACTGCACCCAACTCTGCATTTCCCTCAAAGTAAAACAAAGTGGTATTATAGTTTGGGTTTAGAAGAACAAATGCTTTCAATGGTGTTGTTATGTAAACCTCTGTTTCCAATACAATGGGTTTTTTACACAGTAATTAATTTTAGAAAACAGTTTTTTAATTATAACACTTTTTATAATAATTTCCCTGTGATAACCTACAAATCCAAACAGTTTCATGCCCCCTGAAGTGATTTCTCTTTTAAAATGCTTTTATTTTAAACATAATTTTTTCTTGTACTTCTTAGTGTATGCAATAAATAAAAGCATAATATTGATCATGCAGTGTTTACTGCAGAGAAACAGTCTCATTTTAATTATTCTGCAAATAATACAGCTTTAAATGTAGAAATATAAGCCAGTAGTTTATGCAAGGTTATAAGAAATGGTAAAAGAAGAGAAGAAACTCTGCTCATGTATACACACTATAATGTTTCTTCAGGCAGTTTGGATTAAAAAAGAGCTCCTGCTGGGGCTTTTTAAGAATAAAAGCAATTAACACAACTCTTCACTGTTTACATTGCCAAGACCTTATCTCTCTCTTATTAAAAGCAATTGAAAAACTCCCTATTAAATCACAAGAGTAAGAAGAGACCTCTAATTTTTCTGTCACCTTTCTACACTGTTATGTAGGTGTGTTGTTTTGCTGGCATTTGAGATAAAAAGAGAAATTACTTGGATAGGTTAGATAGATTATCTTTTTTATGAACTTTTTACACTGTGATGGGGACCGGGTCTAACCTGCATTTCTGAATCATATCTTTCTTTAATAAGATTGTGATACTAAGGGAAAATTATTGTAGCCTATTCTAAATTTATCTCACAGTCAACTTTGTCAGTGGAAGACACTATAATTCAGTAATATTGTATTCTGGTAAGCTCCTTTTTTTTTTCCCAGAAATACTAGCTGGAATGTGCAAAATACAATTTTTCTTATACATTCCTAACCAAAAAATATTGCAGGTGATGAAAGGTAAGATATAGGTAAGATACATTTATTTAAATACTTTGTCTAATGTCTCATAAAATCTTAATATCTGCAAAATTTATTTCAATTGGAATAGTAATAACCAAAATAGTACTAACTGGAAACTATCCAAATAGCCATAAATACATTACAGTGATAAAGGTTTTGATTTGTGGGAATAAATATTGAAGATTCAGTTTTGTTTGAAGTTCTTCCATCAAATTTGGAAAATCAGAAGGAAAATTGGGAGGAGAAAAAAAAAAGGTATCTTAAGAAATTTGAAATTTTAAGTTTGAAATTTTATATCAAAAAGTGGTACAACTTAAGGCACTTCAGTCCCATCCCTCTGAGTAAGACTCATGTACATCAANAACAAGAAAGAGACAGCCAGGGATGTGAGAGGCCAGAAGAAGATAGAAGAAGAACCCCAGATAAGAAGAGAAAATAAGAGTAACTTTAGCTAAACTTTTCTTGTATAGCCTAGACCTAAATTTCTCCTGAAACAAGAGACTACATTTTAAGTAAATGTCGTAGCTTAAGCCAAAGACCTGCCGCAGTGATTGTCAGTGCAGATAGAGTGAACAGAGCAGAGATGAAGAAAGTAGTAGTAGTGCCCTCTGTCCTCATAGATGAAGAGCTCTGTTCTTTTGAAGCCCTCAGCCCCAGGGGAGAAATGGGGGGGACTTTTGTCCCAAAAATTGAGAAGTAGTTGAGTTTTTAGTACTTAGCCAAGCGTCCTTAAAAGAGCCCTCTATGCAGCTTTAGTCCATAGACAGTAGTGAGAGCACTAAACATAAAAAGAAAGTGTCACCATAGCAAATTTCTCTCCGGGCGGAGCCATGAGTGATGAAGAAACACAGAGAGTTCAACTGTGTTTCCTGTGGGGGTCTATAGTACAAGAGAGACTCCTCTCTCCCTTAATAGATAGAGAATTAGTTTTTAAGTGACGATAACTTAGTTAGTACCCCAAAGTGCTGTTTAATTATAGAAGAGTAAAAACTGAGAGAAGAAGAGAAATGTGCTGAGAAGTTTTCATTCTGTTTTCTGTGTGTGTGTTCTATGCTTTTGTAAGTTAATAAAGTTTTTTCTCTTTTTATCCTTAAGTTTAAGCCTGCTCTGCTCTGTTCCTAGTCACATCTCACAGCAATAGTTAAGAAAAATATATACTCATAAGTGCACTAGCAGTGCGCCAGCGCTCAACCCGTGACAGTCTAATATCTCATAAAATCTTAATATCTGCAAAATTTATTTCAATTGGAATAGTAATAACCAAAATAGTACTAACTGGAAACTATCCAAATAGCCATAAATACATTACAGTGATAAAGGTTTTGATTTGTGGGAATAAATATTGAAGATTCAGTTTTGTTTGAAGTTCTTCCATCAAATTTGGAAAATCAGAAGGAAAATTGGGAGGAGAAAAAAAAAAGGTATCTTAAGAAATTTGAAATTTTAAGTTTGAAATTTTATATCAAAAAGTGGTACAACTTAAGGCACTTCAGTCCCATCCCTCTGAGTAAGACTCATGTACATCAAAACATTAAAAAAAAGGAGAAACCAGGCAAGCATTTACATCAGAGCTGATGGCACAGTCCTGTCACCATGTGGCAGCACCCGCTCCTGCCAGTCTGCAAACACTTCCTTTGTCTGGCAGTGCCTCAGACCATGGCTTCAGCCAATACTGTTCTCTGTGACTACCTCAGCTTTGGTCTCCTTTTCTGAAGGACATGGAAGAACAAGCTGGATTTCTTAATTTCCTTTCCACCAATATTTATTCTTTTAACTAAGCCTGGTGATAGAGAAGTCACAATGGTCTTTGTCCACTTTATGCTCTAAAGAAAGGTATGAGAGCTGCTTTTTGATACTGAGAAGCCTTCAGTAACTCAGAACATATAAATAAAATCTAACACAAGAAAAGATAAAACTGTTAATCTTGTTTTTCTTGGCTTTCTTTCAGATAATTTCCCTTTCATATTTAATTCTTGAATTTTGACATTTCCATATCTCAAATTCAAGCCTTGGAAAGATGAGATGCCCTAAATAGTAATGAGTAGGTGCAGCTTGTTCATTGAATGAATACAGACAAATTACAAAATTAGTTGTGACTTTTTTCCACTATGACTAGCAAATGAGAGTTTGTCATTGTCCAGGTTTCAAAATAATATTTTAAGCTGGAGGAAAAAACTAGGCAACCAGAATTCCAGGACTGATACACGGCTGTGACACTCATGCTCTGCACGTCATCCTGCAAACACCTTCTCAGGGCCTCCTGCTGCCCGTTTCTGAAACCATTCTCAGGAAGGCTGATTTATGCCCTAGGACGACGCTACCAACTGTGCCCTGCCAAACAGACAATTTTGAATTAGCATAATGCCTTCAAATCTTGGAGTGCCCCAGGAGAGAGATGAGCAACTCCTTCCAGGGGGCGTGTACACCACGGTGGTAAAGCTGAGTTCAGTGGAGCCAGACGAGTTCTCATGGCTGAGAAACTGCAACTGTGGTGGCTTCTTAATGCTGAGGATCACACTTTAGGTCAATATTTTCCAAAATATTATCAGAGGTTTTAATGCTCTGGTGGGAACAGGCTAGGGTAACATATACTGAGCAGATAATGTGCAATATGTGGTTATGTTCAAGGTTTTTGTTTGAATTAAACATACAGAAGCCATTAAGAGGTGTTCCTACTTCTAAACAGCCTCTATACTTTTAAAAAGATCGTTTCAAAACTAGATGCCTGAATGAAAGTGAATATCAGTGAAAACTGGTTAGACCAAAGGAATGTGTTTCTGCGCTACTGGAGCTGCCGCTTTTGAGGGTACTGGGGCCCACTGGAACGTGCCTTAGGGTTGCTCACAGTGCAGCCCCAGACATGAGCACAGAACAGCAGGCTTCAAACATGCTCTCAGAGTTGGAAACAGCAGCAAAACTATCAGCAGAATAATTTGTGAAGACAATTTCAGTCCAAGATTGCCATCTTGTGGACTGCAGCTGCATAAGAAAATTTTTACAATCTATATTTGCTATCCTGTGATCAGTGATGACAAATTTATTGCATTCTAAAAAAAATTGATTACTTTTCAATCAATCTTTAAGATCAAATTAAGGATTTTCAGCTCTCCTGGAACAATCAGGAATTTCAGTTTACAAAAAATTAATAGTATCTGATAATAAATATTTTACAGCATCAACATTTTACAATTACAGGGAACAGTTTTATGTGCAAGAATTATCAGTCTATACAGGCTGGAGGATGAAGGGACTGAGAAGAGCCCTGCTGAGAAGGACTTGGAGGGGAGGTGGATGAGAGGCCGGACATGACCTGGCAATGCGCACTTGCAGCACAGAAGGCCAGACGTGTCCTTGGCTGCATCCAAACCAGTGTGGGCAGTAGGGAGAGGGAGGGGATTCTGCCCCTCTACACAGCTCAAATGAGATTCCACTTGGAATACAGTGTCCACTTCTTGGGTCCCCAGCACAGGACCTTTTGGAGGGAGTCCAGAGGGCCACAGAGATGGTCAGAGGGCGGAAGCACCTCTGCTCAGAAGAAAGGCTGAAGCACCTCTGCTCAGAAAAAAGGCTGGAAGAGTTGGGGTTGTTCAGCCTGGAGACCTCATTGCAGCCCTCCTCTGCCTAAAGGGGGACTATAAAAATATAGGGACAAATTTTTATTAGGGCCTGTTGTGACAGAACAAGTAATAATGTTTCAAATTAAAAGAGGCTACATTTAAACAAGCTATAGGGAACAAAATGTTTACAATGTGGATGGAGGAACAATGGAACAAGTTGCTCAGAGGGATTGTAGATAACCCATCCTTGGAAACATTTGAGATCAGGCTAGATGGAGCTATGAACAACCTAATCTAGTTGAAGATGTCCCTGATCATTGCAGGAGATTTGGACTAGATGACCTTTAGTCTCTTCCAACCCATAATATTCTATTCTAAGACTATGATTAATGGTTTGTAAATTTAGACATAAAAATTTAATTAAACCTTTCAGAAGGTGACTTGGTAAAGTAATATTCTCTCCCAAAAGACTTTAGCTAGAAAAGCAGCTTTAATACAGGAAAACTGCTCACCTATCAAGTTACACAGGTAACTGATTTCTTTAAAAAGGTTAGTGGGCATAAATTATCTTATTTACTCAGTATTTGGATCTAAAATATTTTCAAAAAATCTGCATCCTACTTAAATATATTTTAGAATGCTGATTTAAAAAAACCACATAAAAAAACAGTCTGTTCTTAAGGAAAGATGTGTGTAACAGGGAAAAATTTTAAGCACCGTTATCTGGACCAGACAGCATATATGCAATAAACATATCTGATGTGTACATGTGTGTTTGATTTACTTAGGTTTACCATTGCCATACTTTTGAAACTTCCTGTTTTGTAAGCACACTGCCCTGCTGGACTCGGGTTGCTGGGCTTGGAAATCTCAGGCACTCAGACATTCCCTACAACAAGGCACATCTGGAGAATGCAGGTTCATTATGGGGAACGCCGACCCATGCTCCTGCTCTGTCATCTGCTGCCAATGAGACTATTTCATCCAAAGATAAAAGCTAAGAGCATTATTTTATGTTTTCCAAGACCCTGCAGAATGTGTGGCTCCTTCTTTGTACTGTTAATACCTAGCTTACAATGAGACCTCAAAAGGCCACATTCATTTGAGAAGCCAATGAGCCTGTGTGGAAAGGGACCCTTGGTCAATAATAATGATATATTGGGGATACATGATATAGAGGGTGTCAAACTGGGACATTATTGAAAATATACCACTTTTCTTTAAACATTTTGCATTTTATTTCAGAGCTACAATTGAGAAACAGTAACAAGTTTGAAATCTAATCACATAGTAGCAATCCAGTAACAATCAATTACTATCAGCCTGATTTGCATTTCATTTACAGCATCATTTTCATAAATGGAAGCTTTCTTTTAATATTTTATACTGTATTGCAGTCACTTTAAACTGTGCATTAAATATATAATATCAGCTAGTTAACTGTAAAAGATTTCTAGTGCAATTTTCCATAATATTTTATATAATGATCACTCATTCTCAGCTAACTTTGTCTCAGCTCTATTTACTCTGCTATTTATTTGGTGTAGTAATACACAGAGGAGATTCAAGTAAACACACCCAGCTTCTATCACAGAAGTTGAAAAAATGCAAATGTATTCAACCGTTTGTGTCCATAATAATCAGATGAATTTTAACAGTGAACATTTATTTTGACTTTCCAAGTTGAAATTATTCATACCTGATTTTAAGAAGCTTTAAAATTCTTCCTGTCTAAATTAAATGAAGACAAATGTTGCTCCACTTTTGAAAAAGAATCATGAATATCTTGAATGGGCCATGTACAAAAGACTGTTGCATTTAACAACATACAACATAATGCCTCAATGGACATCAGCGCATGTCTGAAAAGTTCAGGTCTGTAATGCAGCACACATGGCACACTCTAGAGCAAAGTGTGGGGGAATATTTCAGTCCTTTAAAACAAGAAAGGCAAGAAAACAAGCTCCCTTCCCCCTAAGGTGTGGATTTGGCTGAAAAAGGCACTCCCACGTTGACACACTCACACCTTAGCAGAATGATGGTCACAGACTCCATTCTGCTGTTATTAAGTCTGTGAACACAGACGAAATTGACATAAACAGAGATAAGACCAAACAAAAAAAATCCATGTCTTCTTGGTGGGTGTTGTTGCAGTAAGCTTTGTACATTTTATTGCTTTATTTTCTTTTCAAATTTTGCAACATTTCATTATTACAAAATGCTCATACAAAGCACATGAGTAGGAGCAGATGTTGTGTCACAACAATAACAAATATACATATCCTCATGTGATGTATTTTGACATGTTTACATTATCAATTACTTTCATTTTCACACGTTTACATTATCATATTACTTTCTGTTAAATCTTTTGTTTTGAAGAAAACATCAGATGTGACATCATAAAAAGGAAAATAAATTGTACCTATAGAGAATAACTTAATATGGGCATCTAAAGAGGCCATGTACTCTCAGTGTCCCTGTATATATCAGCTGACTAAATCCAAAATTCTGAAAGTGTCTTCTGACACTAAAGACATAATCATTAAGTCTCCTCCAGTTCTAATTACTGTTGTATTCCAATGTTTCTTTCAACATGGAACATTAAATGCGTCTATTTTTAAAAAGCTGCCTAATGCAATACTAATGGCATGGAGACCAGTATTTCCACTGAAAAGAACATAAAGGTATAAAAACAGTGAGCTCCTGAGATAAGCTACTTGTAGCTTATACTTTATGTTATCACCCAGAGAGACACAGGGACACAGAAAATTCCACACTTAATGAAAATTCCACTTCTGCCTGGTACTGCAAAGAGAAATATGTAAGGAATTTTGCTGTGGACCACAGCTAATAATTCCTCAATGAAATTAATAGGAATATGAAGGCAGAATCATTGTTTGCACATTTGAGTAGTAATTTGCAGATGTCAAAAGTTTAAACTAATACTAGAAAACAGGTTATGTGGGGTTTACTCCTTTGGGAAACATCAAACATCATTAGAAATGTTTTAGACTTTTATCTTGGTCACCAACAGCACCTTTCAAGCAAGGGCTAAACTTCTCCAGACTGACTAGGGCTAACACACTTTATTCATGCAAAGTAATTTTTTTATTATTATTATTTTAGCACAGAATAGAGTCTGGTGCTTACTGGGGGTCCTTTTCAGCTATCAAAACAATAGGGATTTCTTGGGAGTTTCTGTGTACACATATTAATCATCTTCTCATCCACATGTTGGCTGCAGCCATGTACTGAAGTTCACTTTAAAACCTCCATTGATTAAAAAATGTCCCCAGTTGTTTCTCAGAAATATGTTTTTCTGTAAAGACACTTGGTCTCCTTCACTCAGTTTAACAGAGCCTCTGTATTTATAAAGACACTAAACCATCATTGTGCAGAAGCTGACAGAGCAAAATTTCTTTGCAAACCAGCTTTAAGTTTTAGCAGGTTTAGTTTAGAATAGGCTTTAAAAGACATTTCTATAGCAGAATACAGGACTTAAGACCCAAAGGCTCTGATTATCCACTCTTGCCTGTGAAGGGACACATTTTTAATCTCTCTGAATATTAAGCCTAGGCATTTTTGTACCAACTGTCTCTACCTGTACAAGCAGATAATCTTGGTGGAATTACAGTAATACTTTTAAGCAGTGCCACAGCATGAGCCTTGCCATTATCACCCACAAGTCTGTCACATTAGGGGAATTGTCTGTAACCCAGAGATGAGAAGATACTGCATCTCCACATATATGCTTCATACTTTTTACAGATATTTTTATGAATCACTTGCTGGGTTTTTCTGGTGCAACAATATTCTAGGCTCCTCTCAGTTGCTTGGCAGTTCATGGAGAAACAACATTAAAGCTGTGGGTGTTATTTTCCATGGTCATTTTGGGGCCAACGATACAAGCCACTTGACTAGAACACTAGGGCAAATGGTTTCTGTCACAGCAATGATATCAGCTGCATTCCACAGAACTGACCAGCACAGACAGCCTTGGGCTGCTCCCACAGAGCCTGCTCCTGATGTAGAGAGCAGGTGAAGGATGAGAAGCTGCTGCAGTGACCATGAAAGGCTGCATGACACAGCATGGTGTGGTTACAGCAAGACATAGAGAAACTGTGTGGTTACAGGCAGAGAAACATGGGTGGCACAGAGGGATTCCCTGTCCCTGGGTCAGTGCTGCTGCACAAGAGAGGTGTCCTCTGCATCCCGTTTAGGATGGAGAGATACCCAAATCATGCACTGTTCTCAAACAGCAATGACTTTGAAGGAGAGCAAATGTACCCCAGTACCCCAGAGGTCTTAAAAAAATGGAAATAGAGCATAATGCAATATAATTAATCTCTGCTGTTTTATCACTAAATAACTCAAGTTTTGTCCTTGGTACTTTTGTAGTTGTTTTTTGCATGAAAAGGAAATTAATTTCAAAGTCCCAAGTAAACTATCTTTGAAAGGTGGATCTTGGTTTTGCACCTGAAGAACCCGTAGTTCCATCTTAGAATCACATAAATATTTTAAATGAACATATTCAGGTTCTCTGAGAAGAGCTGACCATCTGTCAGGAATAAGGAGAAATCCCTCCAGATCTGGTTTTGGACAGGAGGCTGCGTTAACCACCTGTCTGTACATATGTCTATAGGGACATTTGAGACCAGCTCAGTGTGACCTCTGTGTTCATTTAGATTTATTTTAACAGGCAATACGTTATGTTGAAACAAAACTGTCCCTGTGGTATCACCCATCAAAGAGAGTATCTGCAGCATGAAGAGCAGGCTTTCAAGGGGGAAAACACACAATTCTCTTCAAAGTTGTCAATATTCTGGAGTTTTTATTCAAATCATAGCTGGCATGTTCTCTGGGTAAGAGTTGTGTGCAATTAAAAAGTTGCGTGCATGTTTATGGGAAGGATTAAAATAGGATTTGGATGTGAAGTTAAATCAAGACTGACATGGGAAAAACCCCACAAATTATTATATTCTGCTAATTTCTGGTACAAAAGAGAGGAATCTCCTGGGTATAAGACACAGATGTTAAGATGTAAGAAACTTTCTATGAAGAAAGAGTTTTGATAAGGTTTTGGTGACAGCTAAACTAGATTTGTAGTTTAGGCTCTCCTTTCTGTAAGCCTCCAAAATGTTTCCAGGCAAATTTTTTATCAGACTGCTAATAAGAATTAGAGCATCAAGCTAGGGTAAAAGATTTATATTTCAACCACGCACAGCTTCCCTGTTCAGGGTGCATTTATGAGCTGATAGCAAACCCATAATAATGAAATAATTTCCTATTAAAATTATAATAAAGTGCTACACAATGTCATTGTAAGTATAAAGATGTTCTTAGAGTTTCCACTACTCTATTAATTTCAGTTATTATTATTTCTAATACTGATTATGTTATTTTAAATGTCATTACCATTAAGTATTTCACAATTAAAATACTAAGAAATGTGATGAGACTTGTTATAAACACTTATATCAATGTTATAAATATGGATAGCACCAGGAACCTAAAAATAGTGTTCAAATTAAAACATATTTGTGCTTAATAGATCATGTGAAATACCTTGAGCATGAGTAACTGCAGTTTCCATGGAGTCATTTAGCTTTGATATTTTCCTTTTTTTGACACAAACAAAAACTCCAGCAAAAATAAGAAAATTACTTATCTGTGTCACTTGTCACTGATTACTGAAGTATTGATGGTAATTACATCTCATAAAACAGTTTGTCTTTTCATTTGAAGATTTCTAAAACCTTGGTCCTTTTTTAATGTGTGCCTTTGTAGTTTTCCACTTGGAAACATTTTACTTTAGATATTGGTCTATCTTTTTTTAACTGTCTGTAAGAGGGGAAAAGTAAAAATGGTTCACATCAGATGTAACAGTTTTAACCACAATGACATTTGAAGAAAAAGACAATTTAAATATTATTATACAAAAAGAGGAAAAAAAAAACAATGCCCTGAAATAGTTTAATTAATTACTCTGCTAATATATAAAATTATAACAATTCCACAAAATCTGTCAGCCATCTAAACCTGAGCTGTGAAAGTATCAGAATTAGGGAGCTTTTTTCCTAATGTCAAACCTAAAACATCTTGACAGCAATCGAAGCCTTCTCCTACACAAAAGTTGTTGCAGAAAAAAGTTGTTTGTTTTTTGTTGTTTGGGGGTTTCTTTTGGTTGTTGTTGTGGGGGGGTTTTTTTTGTTTGTTTGCTTTTTTGGTTTTTATTTTACTTTTTATATGTTGCAGGCTCACTTCTGGCTTCTCAGAATTAAACACTACCAGAAGGCTGGGCTATCAGATACTCCTCTTTCTGTAGAAAATGAAATCTTTCCTGTTGTCTGAGCACAGAGACAGCTTCACACTGCATGAAACCTCCCAAAGGATGAAGACAGCAGCGCTGATCTGCTTTGTCTTTTCCTGTTGCTACTGTTAGGAGAATTAAAAGCAAGAAAGGGATGGGAAAGAACTGACTAGAAGAGTAACTTCATGAGGAGAAAATGATCTTTGGAGGTTTCTCACCCAGTTGTTATTGAAAATGTACGTGCTAAGCATATATGGTCTCTTTTTCTGCAAACCTCATTTATATAAGCCTGAACCCTGCAGTCAGACTTGTGCTATCACACTGCAAGGGAAGGACATGGACATCATCCAGACCAGCAGTGTCAAAAAACTGCAATAATTGTCAGGTGTATGCAAAACTGGTAGCAGAGCTTAAAACAATTAAACTATTCCTTGCTGGATTTTCTCTATAGCTTTATGTCTTACAATACCCCTTATTTATATCAATATATGAGGAGGATGGGGAAGAGAAGTAGAAGTGGTGCTTCAGCCTCTTTAAGGGTCTTGGGACATGGCTAGAGGTTGTCTGAACCATTTGTTAGTTTTGATCCACTTCAGATGTCTGTGCAACATAAAGAGCACTCAGCATGAATAAAATTTCCCTATGTGAACCCATTCACATCATAGGGGTTTACCTATACATGTAGGCAGACGCAGAGAAACTGAATCGTACAGGTGGCACTCATCAGAACAATGTTTTCCTTAATTATTAGATACTGTTTCTTATTACTAGACCTCAGTAAATTTTTAAAGTCTTTGCTTCAGACTCAACAACAGAGCTGCAAATAATTGCAAAAAAATTATATGCATAGATTCATTTGGCATATACTCTCAAGATACCTGAAATTGTTGCTTGTTCTGTTCCCTTTGAAGCAAGAGTCCTTTCTACTCTACCTAGTTCTGCAGCCTTGTGATTCCAACTCACTATTTAAATATGAAAGCAAAGCTGTACTATTTTGAAACTGATAAAACAGTCACCACTCATCCTTTGAGATCTGTTCTCACTTTAAAGTCTTCATTAACAGTGGAAGTGCAACTACCTTGAAATATCTGCTTTAGCATCAGATCCCTCCAAATTGTGCTGTGTTGGTCATCACATATACTTCAGACAGATGGATTTACAGCTCATCAGTCCAGTAAATATTGATTTAATGGAAAGTCACTCAATATTTTCAGTAAATTTTAGAGAAAACTAGCAAATGCATTTTGATATATTGGACAGGTAGTGATGAATTAGCATGCAGAAACAGCAGCCCTCAGAATCAGGAAAAGTAAGAAATTAGTTCTAGCTGGTTGGCTTGTGGACAGTGGGAAATAATAACACTCTGCAAATGACCTACACAAAACCAATTTGGAAAACATAAATAAAAAAGTCACGAAATGACATTCCTAAATTATGCTAATTCTGCAGCAGGAGTGATCTAGCAGTACATTTCAGTGCTACATTTAAAGTGTAGCAGCTTAAAGCATTAGACTCTAATCCGTCCATGGGTAGACTTCTATGGTCATATGCTCATTCACTGAATACCTGGGTAGGACTTCTGTTGCAAGGAAATGACAGATAGGAAAACAACACTTTTCAGATAAATAAGTTGATTTGTTTCAGAAGACTATTCAAACAGTTTGAAAAATTCAAATTCAAATTCAATGCCTTTTATTTACTTCAAAACTCTATAAAAAAGTAAGGGAAATGAAAGCAATGAAAGTATCTTCATTGTATATTTGATTTAAACCCAAGCTTTTCACCAAAAGTTCTTTAAAATCTATAGAGTTATTGCTTAGCTGAGATGCCCTTCACTCCAGAAAGCCTCAGAAAATCTGCAAGGAGACCTGTCCATTCTCAGCACGTTTTAAGACCCCCAGTACATAATATATTGCATAAAATATGGACTGAAAACTAGAAATTAACAGTCTTTGCCAGGTGACTACAGGATCTGTTTGGGTCAGCACAGTTTTCTTGTTCCAAAGCAAAGTCACAGAGATAAGCTTAAATCCTCATGGTTAATTATTTTGCCTGTGATGAGAAAGGTCTTTATCACTGCTAAAGTTATTCCACTTTAAATAAGCAATTAAATATTTATGAAAATTGAATCCAGACATCTTATATCTCGTGTTTGTTCCCTGGCCTATAGAGTGAGTCTTTGTGGAAACAGTTTGAAATTTGCCAGAGCTGAGCAGCTCCACCAGAAAATAAAACCATGAGTATCTGCTTGCACTGTAGACATGAGGGTAGCAGTGGAAGTTTTGCATGGCTGTGTTCAGATTCCTTGGCAAACAAGCAGGGCACAGAATTGATCTCACAGATCCATCCTGCATGTTACTGCCAGGACCACCAGAGTTGCTTCCTTGATACGTGTGGGGGCCTGATCTGACTGGGCACCCAAGCCACTCCCCTCCACAACTGGACAGGGGAGAGAAAATGTAAAAAAGGCTCCTGGGTTGAGATAAAGACAGGGAGACATCACTCAGCAGTTACAAGGAGAGGTTATTCAGCTGTTTGATCAGAAGGTCCCAGACAAAACAGACTCAACTTGGGGAAATTAGTTTAATTTATTGTCAATCAAATCCAAGTAGATTCAGAAGAAATAAAATCTTAAAACACCTTCCCACCCTTCCCTTCTTCCCAGGCTCAATTTCGCTCCCTATTTCTCTAATTCCTCCCCACCAGCAGCACAGGGGGATGGGGAATGGGGGCTGTCATGTCAATTCATCACACATTGTCCCTATCACTCCTTCCTCCTCAGAGGGGGCACTCCTCACACTCTTGCCCTGCTCTCCGATGTGGGGTCCCACCCCTGGGAGACAGTCCTTCCTGCTGTGCTCCAGCGTAGATCCCCCACAGGTCACAAGTCCTGCCACCAAACCTGCTCCAGCCTGGGCTCCTCTCCCTGTGAGCCTGCTCCAGTGTGGGCTTCCCACAGGATCACAGCTGATGAAGTTGTGATCCACTTTCCCTGGCATCAGTCTCCTCCAGGGGCTGCAGGGGCACAGCTGCCTCCCCATAGGCACCGGGGACAGCAGGGGAATCCCAGCTCCACTGCCTGGAGCCCCTCCTCCAACTCCTTTTGTACTGCAGGGTTCTTTCACACATTCATGCTCCTCTTTCCAGCTGTTGCGCAGCTGTTTCGCCCCCCACTTAAACCTGTTATCCCAGAGGTACCACCATTGCTGTCACTGGTGGGCTCAGCCTTGGCCAGCACCAGTCTTGGAACCAGAGGGCATTGGCTTCATGAGACATGGGGGAACCTTCTGGAATCTGCTCACAGGAGACACCTCTGTAGCACCTCTGCTACTAAGATCTTGCCACTCCAATCCAATACAATGGATTAAATAGGCTCCAGAACATTAATTTTCAAAGCCACTGTCAAAATTTCTCTATTTCATGCAAGCATGGGATCTTTTTTGATAAAATAAACTTTCTAAAACTGGAAAGTTGTTTAAAGCTGAATGCCCTAGATTTATCCTTTGCCAGCAACTCTTCCTCTGAGAACAAGTCAGGATTTAATTATGTCCCACCCTAGAGATTCCCATGGCCTTCTAAATAGTTAACTTTCATAATTTAGTCTGAAAACATTATCATCTTTCTCTGCCAAAGGCCTACTGATATTGCTACTGTCTACATTATCCTGGAGACATCACTAGCAGTAAGTCAACTCTGACTTCAGTTACAGTCGAAGGACACAGCAAACTCCCTCTCATTTGTGGACTGCATGAATCAAACCATGGCAAATAGTAATAAATTGACTGAAAGGACTGATTTTATATATTATAATATTTTTTTACTAGAGGTCCATAATACAAAAAGGGGGTTCTATCTAAAAAGCATTAGTTTACCAAAACAAACTGGACATGAGTCAGTTCTACTCTGCAGAATACAGGCATATTTACTGAAGAATAAACTGGCTTAACTACCTTTACATTATTTGTGTATATTTCTTCTGTTTGAACTGCTAGCTGCAGAATATTGTCTGGAAATCAGCACCTTTGCAGACTTGTATTTGTCTGTAATATGTATTGTTTTAAAGTAGGTAATACAAGAAATCCAACCTAGCAGTTAATTTAAAATTTCATATTGGATACATATTGTCATGCAATTGTAAATGTTAGTTGCCCAAAATTCAGCCTGCAGACTTCAGCAGGCCTGTTTGGGTGCACAGAGCAGGATCCAGATAAACTGGCTCTTGTGCACCCTCTTTATCTCACATTGTGCAATGGTAAAAGCCCCAAGCTGAAGATGTGCTCAGTTTGTCCACCTCCTTCAGAGTTAACAATTTCGTCTCCCCTCTTGCAGCAGAGGAGGAGAAGGAAAATCAACTCAAGGGAAACCTGACCATGATTGTTAAAGACGGGCCTCTCAGAAATCTGAAAGATGAAGCAAGACAGAGAAAATGGAAAGCAGGGTCACAACCTCTTCATCCCTGTCTCCAGGCATTATTTTTACAGTTCCACCCTTGGGAAAGATTATCAGAAATTATAAGGGGTGAGCAGAGAGAGGGGGAGCAACAAAACACAAACAAGTAAACAAGCAAGCAAACAACCTTAGCTGAGTAAGAGAGTCAGGTTTAGATTTTTGTTGCAAAAATTTTGGTCTGTGGCTGTAATTTTTCATTGATGATACATGAGTTTTAGCCCAAGCCTTAAGTTTGGGCAAAATTCAGCCCATTAAGGTATACTGTATTTTGCTTCTGAGGGAAAACTATTTAACTAAGGTTGTACTCATTTAGTAAAAATGAATTATGTTTGTGAAATATATAAGAGCAGTTTATAATTTTACTGTGTTTTCACAATAAGCTGGTCTTAATAAGAAAAGTTTTTCACAAGAAAAATTATGCCTAACATAGTTCTCCTTTCTCTTTGTAGTATATTTGTACTAAATAAGCAGCTCATCTATCAGAATTAAGTACTCAAATCCCTCAAAGACCACTGTGCTAATTTCTTGCTATCCTTTGATTAAAACTCGGTGCCTCCACTTTTCCAAAATAAGGAATTTTTTTTCTCTTTTTACTACTTCAACATGTATTTAGGGAATAATACTTAACAACCTTTTTTTTTTTTTTTTTCCCAGAGATCTAGCAGTATGAAATTAACTTAAATTAAATGTTAAAACATTCATATTTTTATCAGCACATAAAGAAATGAAATGGAGTTTCTAAATGAAGCAGAGACTGGTAAAACCCCATAACTTGAAACACATTACAGATGAATTTAAATTCTTTAACTACACACACTATTTGCTTTGGTAGTCCCCAAATGCATTCCCAGAATGCACAGTAGAACTTCTATTTATTTCAATACTGTCATGGCATACCCATATAGATTGAATATTGGGAACAACTGGTACCAGTCAAATAGCAGTAAATAGATTAAGATCATTTAGTATCTGTTTTATAAGAGAAAGTTTTATATTGTGTTTCACATCTGTGACACAGGAGTAGAAATAAGGTAGAATCAAGATTTATGGGTAGATAAGAGATCAAGATAAATAACTGTACTGAAGCAAAACTTTTCGATATAATTATTAATCTGGTTTTGGTAAAAATTTTGATTTTCATTGAAGCATATTCATTTCAACAAAGCTGTTTTTACTAGGCTTCCTATTTACAGAATGGATGGCTGGTTGGGGTAACAGCAGCCCAAGTTCCGTGTCCACAGGATGAAATGGGAATCTGTCTCCCATATTCCATAGGGCTGCTCTGCTTACAGCACTGTTGACTATTCTAACAAGAGGTTAGATGACTTCTGCCTTAAAATAAAAATCAAAAATTTACCATAACAAGATCATTAATGCTGATGCAAAACAAAAGCAATTTGAAAAAAAGTCTTAAAGTTTTGTACTGGGTCTGGCTGGTATGTCACAGCAGCTGATATTGTCTTGTGTTCTGGATTAGTGACTGAATTGTGTTGATCACATTGAAGTGTTTTGGCTACTGCTGAGCAGTGCTTGTACAGCACCAAGTCCTTCTGATTTTCACTCTGTCTCTCTGCTGGGAGGGGGAAGGAGACTGGGAGGAAGCGCAGCCACATTTGTCGACCTGAACTGTCCAAAGGCATATTCCATGCTCACTTGTTAAGCCTTTTAATCTTGACCCACAAGTTCACTTGCTTTTTCTCTTCCTCTGCACTCCCACATCCCACAGGGAATGATGGAGTAGCTCTGCTTTGCTTTGCTACTAGCTGAGGTCAGCCCAACACACTCTTTTTCTAACAAAATTCACTGAGCAGCTGAGCCAGTGATTAAATTCCAAATCTATCAACTGATTAAAAAAGAAGACATAATTTTGTCACTAGGGCAGAAATGTGTTCAGTTTGATTCCTAGCTCTGTCCCAGGCTTTCTCTGTGGCCCTGGACTGAACCTGAATTTCTACTGTCCTTGGATAATTCACTCAATTTCCACCAACAGGAGTTTTACCAAAACTAATTTAATGGTAGCAGCAGCAGCACTAAGCCATGTATTACTTCTGTCTTGCTCTGGAACTGTTTTCCCTCTTGCTTGTAATCAAATTAATCAGTAAGAGGTTGTCTAAACTTATAACCACACAGCCTGTGGTTTTCTTTTATAGCAGATCCCATGAATATCAGAAAACAAAGTGGTGATTTGATTAAGTGTGCTTGAGAGGACCAGTATCTACTGCAAAGGTTTTCTGTCTACTCTTACTGGAAATGCAACAGCTAAAGAAAGAGGCTCAGCTTCAGCCTTGCAACTGTTTTCACTTTCAAGGCTGTTTGTTCTTTAACTGGTAAATGTACACATATAGCTGACATTAAAGAGACTGTTGAATACAAAAGCTAATATGAACTTCAGGCTGTCCCCAAAGGTAATTTTTAGAGAGACAGGTAATAAAACAGGCTTGTGTAGTTCATTAGCTACACCTAACCTGACTGAATACATCACTGTCAGCTCCAGTAACCTTGGACACAGAAGACAGTGTCACACTAACCAAGATTAATGAAACTACTGAATGTTAAATATAAAATAAGACCAGAGTTTTCAAAACTAAAACTTTTTATTGCTGAGGTGTTAAAATGCTAATGGTTTATTTTTATGCAAATAACTTATATGAAGCATGGGAAACTTGACAGACACTTTGAACAATTGCAGTAATAAGCAGCATCAACAGTCTCTGGCATACAAGGCTCTGGAGGAGGTGCCATGTGATTGTCTGCTGCTGTTACTGTCTTTGACCTTATTTTTTTTAATTCTAACTCTAAACTGGGAATCCTGCTCTCATTTTCTATGCAGCCTCTTTTTCCTTGCCTAGAAATTAGGACTTTAAAAATAAAAACTATTGTACTGCTGTCAGTTCTTTACCTCTGCAGTTTTCTTTACCTTTTCCTTGTATTTTCTGGTTGACAGGCATAGTCTATGATAAATCAAATTCAGTAACTTCTCTTAACTGCTAACAATTCTCTCTTTCTCTTTATTTTGATGAGAAGTATTTTTCAGTCCATTACAGAAGGTCTTCTGAAAAACAGGAAAAAAATTACAATATTGGATGACACATTTCATTTACACAAAATATCATAAATAAACTAGAACTTTTATATCTCTTAATGATATGGCTTGTATAAACACCACCACAACAGTACAAAATATCACGAAGCAAATAATAAACAGAATGTGAGAGTAAGTAAACGAAAATGAGAGCAAAATCCACATCATGTTTGCTTCTCTCATCCTGGGAACAATTAATTCTGATTATTTATTCTGACTATTTAAACATATGAATTGGGGGAGAGAAAGGAAAATAATTGATAGTAAAATTAGACTTAAGAAAATTAGGTAAAAAGTCATATTTACCAGTCATGAGGCAGCTTAACAATTAAGAATTAACAACATAGCATTGAAGAGACCTTCTGTGCTATCAAGGACAATGACCTGCTATTGCACGGTTCCTGGCACAAAATTATTAAGTTTTTGTTTTGTTTTTAATGCCCAGTTGTCTCTACCCCACTGCTTCAATGGCCACATGTCAAATCCATGCAGGATGCTTGTTTGCTTGCTTTGCCCATGAGTTCCTGCACTCTGTGATTCGTGGAAGGGAAGCACTGATGCACTAAGCACCTGGATGGGGATTGTCCAAACATCTGCTCTCGTCTGTGTAACATCTTAGGTTTTCTGTTTTGTGCTTCCTGACAAGTATTGGTTGGCTGTCAGTCATTCTCAGTGAAAGAGGAGCAGCTGAGGAACAACAGACTATTATTAAAGCAACATTAAAAATCAGAATTATTAGAAAAGAAAACCTTATGGTAAATAAAGCGGGTCCCTTTGTTCTACAATATATTATCTTCATTATTTTAATATTTTAAATATTATATCTATATTATAGCTATTACATCAATTATTGTTTTATGGTTATTTTTAATTAAGATAGTTTTACTATCTTATTTTCCTTATCAAATGGTTTCCTTATAAAATTTTCCTTATAGAAGTGCTAAACAGAAAATCTTAAGCAGCAACACTTTATGCACACCTTAATCGTAAATTATTTTTTAAATAACTCCTAAGAAAACAAGACATGATTGGTTTTCTTACAACTGAAGTAATTTACAGTGCTACAATATCTCTGTGAACTCTGCACACTGAAAAATTAGACAATCTTCAAAGTCTCAAAATTCTACAAGTTTCATGGTAAAAAATTGCTAATGTTTTTCAATAGTTCCCTATTGATTATTAACAAAAATGGCTGATGTTCCTGTGGTTCTCCATCTACTTGAGCATGAGCAACAAGTTTCCATGGCCCTAAATAGGATATTATCAACTTTTTTTTAACAAGGACTGGGAGTCTGAAAAAATGAACGGTCACAATCTCAAATACAGTGACAAATAAAGCCCAAAACATCAATCAAAAAAACTCCAATCCTTTATCATCTTTGCACCATCTATTAGCAACTGTTTTCCCATTAAAATGTCAGGTGTAGATTCTCCTTTGTCATCCTTGTACTTTCCATGGATTGAGATAAGATTTTTTTGTAGTTTTTGGGTGTTTTTTTAATAAGGATGTGAAAATTCTTATCGTCATAGAGCTTGATGTGGACAGTAAATGTCTCCTCATAGAGCCAAGTTTGCAGGAGTGAAGGACCCAGTAACTGACTGTAGGAGAGGAAGCCGTGTGAGCATTCCTAACCCATCTTCTCAGGCTAAACCTACTTGGGACTGTTGCCAGGGAAGTTGAACAGAGAGTACAGTTACATCTCCCTAGAATTCACAACGTGAAGCCCTTCATGGTGGAGAATGGCTCCAGACAGCTGAGACAAGACCAAAACCACAGCTTAATAGCAGAGATGAGAAAAGGTGGTATCAATACATTAAATTTTACATAAAGAGGAGCAACCAAAGACTGAACATGGAAACTATTCACATTACCCTAGACCTCCCTGTATAGCCAGACTTTAGCCACTTTAGCCCAGTAAGTGGAGACCTCCCTGGTTTGCTGACAGTGCTGGCTTGCTGCAGTGAAGAGTTCAAAACAGATCAAAATGACCAAAAAATGAGCTGAGCTTGGAGGAACTGTGAAAATAAAAAGGAGCAGAGCAGTACAAAGGCAGCAGAGCAGCAGCGTGACAAGAAGATATGTGATATCATGGGGATTAATGAAAAAAATTAAAGAATATTTTAAATTATTAAAAGGAAAATAAAAGTCTTATTCTGTCGCCTTTCTCCAATGAGTATAAGCAGAAAATAGAATGGGGTAACTGTAATCACTGCACTGTTAGTTTAACACATACAAACAATCGAAAAAGATCGTGAATAGTGTTAAAGTACAGCTGCTGAGATCTTGTATTTTCTTTCCTGACCATCACAGATTTGATAGCAGTTTCTGTGCACAGCTAATAAAAGTTGAATAAGTAGGCAGGTAAAAATAAATTTACAGCCCCTTTCCATCAAATACCAACTCGCAAAATTAAAAAAAAAATTTATTAACTTCATGCTATTCCAAAATATTATTTTCCAAACTTCCACTACCTTGAATTTACTCTTTTTCTACATTAGAAATTTTAGAGGAAATAAATCTTTCAAGAGAGAACTGATAAAATAGGCAAGTCATAGCAATTGAATGATGTTAAACAAAAATCTAAACAAGGTAACGCAAATGTGCTAAGCTGGATATGGACAGTAAATGTCTCCTCCATTTACATTTCACTTGTGTATTTTCTGTTACAGATATACCAAGGGTGAGAAAGTTTGTTCTCACATGGGCAAGAACCTTTATCCATATGATCACAAGGCTGAAATGAATTTATTTGATTCTCTTGCACACATACTCAAGACAACCTCCCCTTGCCAGGTTGCAGGACAGAGCAACTGTCTCATCTGGAACCTTCACCTCCAAACTTGAGTACTTCTTTTAATTGATGTGTTTGACTCGCACTGTGCTACCAGCAGCAACCACCTCTGAGTCATTTTCTAACACTACAGAATGCAACTGTGAAAAAAAAATCAACAATTAAATAAAAGTGCAAGAAGTACTCATCTGTCACTTGCAATTAGACATGAGAGCCAGAAAATCCAGAGCTATTTGTCCTTTGTACTAGCTCTAGTTATAATTAAGCATTCCCAAATCAGCCCACTTGCAACAAAAACAGAGAAAACTACTTTTGATGGACTAGAAACACTAGAAGCAAAAAAGACTTACTGTTTACAAGCAGCAAGTTTTAATAGCAGCATTTTGAAAAGGAAAAACTGAATACTTATTTTGTAGATGTTGATGGTCTGTGTGCATTGCTCCCTCTAGTGTAAAAGACAGAAAATCACAACAAACATTCCCCAAAAAATCACTGAGGTCGGTAACAAACTTTTTTAAAAAAACCATTATTCTCTAGTCACATTTCCCCCCTAAATATTTATACAATAATTGCTCATATTTTGATACATGAAAAGACATTTTCACATCATACAACTGATGATGTAGGTCTCACATTTCTATTAACAGGAAATGATCACACCAGAACCGAGCAGTGAATGTGCAAACTTACACCCTGTACTTATAACTGTAAGACTCCCCAAGAAGCTGGCAAGCCAGAATGTCATGTTCCAGTTTTTCTCTCCATTAGAATACTAATTTCCACTCTATGTTGTTATTATTACCATCATAGAAGAACCTGGTCTAAAACATAGTGAAGTACACTCTGATATGCACACATTCATCTGCCTACTGTATCTGGTTAGGCCGTAGAATTTGAAAATAAGGCAGCTTTGGAGCTCAGACTTCCTTTCCTAAGTAGGTACGAAATGCGTTAAAAACATCCGAGTCACACCAAAGACTGGCAAGTCTGAGAAGTTATTTAAAACTTTAACCCAGTCTCAAGAGCCACTGGATGATATTGGACTTCATCACAAGAGAGTATGGGAACAGCAACTGACACTGCTGCAATCTCCTCTCGACAGGGTCTGGGAAGAATTCCTGTGACAGTTTCCACCAGATAACCAGAACAAAAATAAATGAGCCTTTCATGCCAGTTTCATCAGAAGAAGATGCAGCGTGCTTTTCCAGGATACTTAACAAGCTTCTTTTAATCAGTAAAGTTTTCCAGCTGATAATCCTCATGAGTGCATACAGTCCCCTGTAAGTTGAAGGCAACACATTTTCCTTCTCCAAGAACTGATGAAACCACCTCTGAACAGAAAAGTCGTAAGACTCAGAAGTCTGAGCAAAATTTGAACTAGAGCTTTCCCTGATGATGTGATTAAAAAAAAAAAAGCCAAAATAATGAATACTTTTTTGCAAAAGATGAGCTCTTTTCCCCTCCGCAATGTTGCTAGTGTGCGAAGCAACTGACAACGTAGGAAGCCTTCTGAAGAATCATCTTGCAACCCTGTGCTTTCTTTTTTACTGGCACTTCATATTTCAGAGTTATCAACATCCTTATCATACAAGTATTGTTATCTTCCAACTTCTGTTTTAACTGCATTTCAGCTTTCCAAGGTCCAAGACAGAAAAAAAGCCCATCTCTCTGTGCACCAAGATGAGGTTGTGAGTCATTATCTAGTTTTACACATACAAAATCTGAGTACATTTTGTGGAACCAGCCTGAAATAAAATCCGATGCAGTGTGGTTTTTTTGAAAACCTTTAACAGAGCCCTAATGATGACAAGTGGTTCTACTGTCTCAACACTGCCCAAATTAGGCTCCATTCCCTTTAAAGAAAAGCATGATTATATGTCAGATCCTTGAAGTCATTATATTTAATGCAAACAACCAGATTTTAATTTTTCTAACTGATGTGGCTGTTGTGGCCATCAGAGCAGCATACCTCAGTGATGGTCCTTCCAGGGTACCTGCCATCACTGCTCTCCCTAAAGCTGTGTCTCTGCTGTCAAGTCTGAGAACACTATTTGCTTGATCATTTGTGAAGTTTATCCAACTCCTCCTTAATTACCAGGGTCCATCAAAGGCAACTGGTCCCAGCTAACTGGAATACCTCCTATGCAAAGGGCTCAGTAAGAACAATGCTGGGTGCCACAGGAGAACATTCAGCTTCTTGGTCCAGTGCCTCTGGAACAGTTCAGTCATGTAGTAAGAAAATGGGCACTGCAGCAAAATCTCAGGGGCTAAATTCAGGACAAAATTTACAGTTGAGAAAGAAATTTTATTTCAAGCTTCTACGGGGATATTACAAACAATAGAGAATAAAAACATTAAAAACTATTTAAAAAGTAATTGTCCCTTTAAAATAAAGATTCAAGCAGGTTTAACAATGAAGTATGCTATTCAATGAAGTTTTAAAAAAAAGATTTAAAAAGTATTGGTTTTGCTGTATTTGCTAATCCTTTATAAAAAAGCTGGGCATAAATACTTCGTGCATTCATATGCATTATTTGGTGTTTCATATTATATAACTTGGTACAGTATTTACGATATCACTGCAAAAGAGTTCAAACACAGTGCATTTATAAATAATGGAGCCATTATAAATCACATTGCAAACATACCTTGCCATTTTCATTGTTACAAATTCAGTATCTCAGTGAAGGTAGGAATAAAGTAGCTACAACAATCAATATCTTGACTTTATTTTTTTTTCTTTTTAATATAAAAATGCAGTTCTGGAAACCCACCCTCCTTCTTCCCCCTGCCCAAACATAATGCTTTACTTCTTAAAAATAAAAATAAAGTACTAATTCTATATACATCACATGTACCATACAAAAATGTATCCAAAGTTTCTATTGCTACCAAAGTGTTCTAAATTAAAAGTTACATAAATCCCCTCATTGGAAACAAAAGATTACAGGTTACCAAAAAACCAAATTACACACAAACCATCGAGTTATTTTATACAATTTCCAATACATTTTTCTCCCAAAGCAAGTTGTCTTCTCATGTGCCTGTATAAAAATGCATATCAATATATTTGTCAATTTCATTTTTCATTATAAAGCAAATTAATACATTTTCTACAATAAATAAAACACAGGGAGGCACACATATCAACAAAATTAAACCAATGGGAGATAAACGGGATATGGTTTTGAAAGAAATAATGTGCTTGCAGGCTTTAAGCCAGGTTTGTTTAAAACAGTAGCAACCTTAAGTCATTTTGGGCAACAATGGAGTGTTTTTGGTGATTTGCAAGTGATGTACATAGTATAATTTTTATTGATGTCTTTCTCACAAAGTACCCTCCAAAATAACGCAACTTCCTTTCTTAAAATACATATTTGTAATTGTAAATTTACATCAATCTTAAATATGTGGTACTTTGTGCAAAGAGCAACAATTTACACAAACATTCAGAAGTCTTTTTCAGAAGCTACAGACCAAGGAAGAAATTATACAAGCAGCACCATACTGTATATGATTTAGGCAAACATATATTTGATGCCATTTTGATATTAGGCTTTAAGATCCACTAAACACCTTAAGCTGGAAGATGGTGCTTAGGTAACTTAACCTCAGAAAGAAAGGAAAAAAAAAGTAAAAAGCATGGAAAAAACAAAAACCAATTCCCTCCCCAACAAAATTATAAAAGGAATTAAGGAGCTACTTCTAAAATCAGAATAAGTTAAGTGTTGAATATACATTTATGTACAATTATGAACACTATGAACAAGACATTTTAACAGGTTTAGTGGAAAATCCTCCAATCTACAACACAATAAAATAATTCATCAATATGGCAATGGTGATTTAGAAGAATTGCTCAACTATTTCAAGTTTGCAGAACTCAGCCACTGAATCAACAATTAAGCGGTTGTATCTTCAATACATTCTTTTAGACAAAGAGGTTCATTAGTAGAGTTCAAGTCTCTGTGGTATTTTTCATGCCTTGCTAGAGAATCTCTGTTAGTCAATATCACTGAAGTCACTGACTGGTTCTCCATGGACCCGACTCAGGTGATTCATAGCACGATCAAAAGCAATTCTTACTGCTTTTCGTATGCTTGAGTTACGTCCTTCCATCATTTTTAACTTGTCTATGGTTTCATCTATCCCAAGGGGAACCATTTTGGATTTGGGAAGCCACTGCCTGTAAGAAAAGGGTAAAAAATAAATCTGTTAAATATAGAATAAAAACAAGAACTCTGTCCAGAAATGTCAGGGCTACTGTGCCATGTTTCTCATATCGCAGATCTGCTTTACCATCTTAAACAAAACAATAAAACACCTTTGAAGATAGTGCTTACTTGCATTAAATATTTCAAGAACACAAAATATTAAGAAAATCTCTTCCATAAAACAGAGAATACGTTCCAATTCAGTGATATGTACTTAGTGATTAAGTATCAACAGAAAAAACTTAGCCTAAAATGCTGACGCAGTTAAAGAATAGGCAGCAGCAACTAACAATGGACATGGCTCAAGATTCACCTGACACAGTATTGTTTCTCTTTTGCAAGGAGTTTTCAGATGATGGATTTTTGCCTTACATTTCAGGTATCTCGACTTGCTCTTTATGGGAAAGCTAAGCTGGCAAGGAAGTTCTGCTTTAGCATGCTTTTGAAATCAGTATGAAATCCCACTAGCTCCATATTCAGGGTACTTTTCTGTTTCAAGCTCCATAAATATCTTCAAATTCTGGGCATGAAGGAGTGATAAAGGAAAAAGCTCTACATCCCGTTCTTCTAGTTAAAGCATTCTAAATATTTACTTTAAAAGTATAAATTAAATTTACATAATTTTCATAAAGGTTGATTGTAATCCTGTTTTCCGAAGTCACAGACATTGAGGAAAAGAAAAATTAGGTCAATTAATGAATATATTTAAGATATGCTACTGTAGTCTGCAATCCCAATCCTGAAAAAGGCAGAAGCCCTCCTTCTGTATAAAAACATTAGTTTGGGAGGGAGACCATTTGAAGCCAAACCAACAGGAAATCAGACAGTCAAATCTGCAAAAATTTTCTTTTAAATAAATAAAATTGGCTATTTTCATTTTCTTAAAGGACTATAAACTAGAGCCCTATTGTATTGAGCACACACACTGAAACAAAATGTGAAGAGTCAGTATAAGGACACAGACAGTATGACAACAGCATGAAAAGCATCAGTCTAACCATTATCAGTTTTAATACAGATCAGAGGAAGTTTTAAGAAGGTATTTTTAAAAGAAAGCTTTGCAAGTCCTCCAGGTATAAGCGGGGAAGAAGAAGAAACAAATATGAAAATCCATAGGGGATAGACACAGGTATCACAGAATGAAGGTGACAGACACCCTGCAAATGAATGAAAATCACAAACAGGGGCTCAAGACTAAAAGAGACACAACAAAGATAGAATTATGAGTGCCAAAATAATTACAATAAAAGAAACATTACCAAAACAAGTTGGTGGGGTCAGAGTGGAGGGGAGGAAAGGGGCTGGAAGAAGTATTGAGTCTTTTCCTGTCCATCTATGCAGAGTACCCATTAGAGACAACTTTGCGCAATATTTACATGCTTTAGAACCACCTGCATATATAGACTAATCAGAAAAGTTTAAGCTCCAGAGGACTCCCCAGAGCAAGAAGCAATCATTAAGAAACTGACCAGGGAAAACATGCATTACACTGGTAACACCAGTAAGAGAAAAAAAATGAGAAAAAAGGCTGAGTATGTTTAAATGCAGATGTTCTCTGCAAACAAAGGCAGAAGAATGCAGGATCTTATGGAATCCTGAGCAACTGAACAAAGATAACTAAGATGAAGTACCAATTAATTAAGAAAATAACTGAAGAACAGAAAAATTATGCCAAAAAATCTAAGGGGCAGAAGAGCAAACATCAGTTTTACATTTTAAGCAGAAATTTATTTAAGTGATAGCGTACTGGCACAGAGAGACTCAGGAGAATGGCAGCATCACTCAACGCCACATATAATCATCTGAAGAGGAAACTGATAGCTAAAAGTAAACAAATTCAAGAGAAAAACGAGACACGGACAAATTTACAGTTAGCTTGACCTGTATGGAAACTAGGAGAGGAGAGGGTCTACAGAGAACATAGAACAGAAGTACATAGTTTGATGAAAGGTAGATGAGAAGCTTCCATGTCTAGGAAAAACCCACCAAAACTAAAAACAACTCCAACAACCAAAAGAAGACCAAAAGACTTTGTGTGTCTCCTCCTATCTCCCCAGAAAAATCCCACCAGTCCTAAAACCAAAGAACATGGGGGAGGGAAGGAGAATGTTTTTTGTGTGAATTATCCCCTTCAGGCTCTACACAGCATATTGCTGATGCCAAAATAAATGCAAATAGGGAAGGTTTAATGAAAAAGAATTTAGAAAAGTTTAAGAACTTCAAATGAAAGTGTTAATAAAGTATTGAATTAAAGAGAGGTTAAAAATTCAAAGAAAACGCACTTGAGCAGACTGGGGGAAGAAGTGTTGTAATTCAGAAAGCAATGATGAAGGATGATAGAGATAAATGTTTGACTATTACTCTTAAAAAACCTATGAAGCAATGAAACAATTTCATCAGGTCAATAAATGAAAGTTGCTTGTAAATAAAAAAGACTATTTAATGACTTAAAATATTTTTTTCCAAACTGACAATAAAAAGGTATTTTTCAGTGATGATATATACCTTGGTCCAAAAATAGACTCAAATATGAAATTTTAACCTTACAGTTTATACTTCCATAGGAATTATATCCATGGAAAAATAATATTTCAATTTTCTTCTAGACCAAAGCTACAGGTTCTTAAAATTTTAAGTAACTGCATCAAACAATACATTTCAATAACATACCAACTTCTTTTGTTGTCAAAAAATAGTACTAAGAATAGTTTCTCATCTGATTTGGTCTGCATTTGTTCTCCAATTTTCAGTACATCTAGAGGTGGCACTGGTATAGTAACACCGTTGTGATGGCCAGCAACACGAGGCATCTTAGGGTCAATAATCTGTAGGAGAGAAGAAAGGACAGTTCCTCATTTTTAAAATTATGTAATTAATTTTAAGAAGGTATTACAAATTAAGTTAACAAGAAATAAATAGTAAACTAAACAGCCACTGGATATAAACTGACTTTGTGTTACACACAACTTTTTGACTTAAGCTGAATAGGCATAGTGGAGACCTAGTGGCAGACTAGACTGAAAAGACCGAAGAAAGCATTTTTCACCCATATCAGTTCTTCTTAGAAGTCCCATTTGAATTCCACTTAGTACAACTTTGAGACTGACAAGCAGGTTTTAGAATGAAAAAGTCAAACCAGGATTTCTAGAAGCTGTAACTGGCATCAAATTCTGGGGCTTGTAATTCATATACCTTAAAGAACCAACCTATGTTAAGGTATAAGTATTTTGGTAAAAGACATACTCAAACTCTGGAGCAAAAATTTAAAATCAAAACCAAAAAAAGGTGTAGCTTTCAAATATCTTGCATATCAAATTTAATGACTCAGTCTTCAGCAAAACATGCAGTTACAGTCACAAAGTCTTTCTAAACAAAACTTGAGGGAGAGAGGGAATATGCTGCTAATGTTAAACTAACCATCCTGAGGAAAAACTCCTTTGCAGGCCACTAAGCATTATGAAGTGCTTAGCTTCCACCCAAAGAAAGGTTTTTACTCCATGACTGTTCCACCCATCTCCTACTCTAAGAACTCCTGTTGTTTTTCCACCATCCACACTGGCACCAATCTTAATCCACAGTAAACTGACTTTGGGAAAGAAATTAATAGAAAGCTGTGGGGAGCTCGTAGAAATCAGAAGAATTTTCTTCTCCTGACAGAGGTTTAACTCCTCAATTAACTTATCCCACTCTCAGTAACACCAATGCTGACATAAAGGAGAAGGCACAAAAGGAACCCTTTGGTCTTCATCAATTTAAACCTAGCGCTAACATCTTTCAAGAGACAATCATCAAATTTTCGGCATCTGACCCAAGTGTCTGAGTCACTCACTGAGGGTACTTAAACTCAAGTGCTCTGAATGCCACCTCCAGAGGTTTTAACCTGACTCTGTATGATTACATTTCATGTTGTCCTTAGAATACACATATTAGAAGTCGTGATTATCCAGACTCGTATATAAATCAAGCCAGTGTATGAACTGTTCATATAACCCCAAAGGCCTAAAGCCAAACACCTCATCAATATTTTCTCTGCAAGCTATGATGTAAGCAGAACTGTGTGTTTCTCCTTTATTAACACACATATATATATATCTCCTCTATAAAAAACAGCTGAAGTTTCCAGTACATCATTCACACAATTGGTTGCAATCAGTCAGTTTATTCCAGCAACTGAGTTTTTTGTTTCTTTAATAAGCTGCAGCATCAAGAGTATTTTTATACTCATTTTGCAACAGAAATAATATATAATGTAGAAACAAAGACTACTGAGACAAGTATGCTGGTTTTAGCAGGGATAGAGACAATTTTCTTCACAGTAGGTGGTATGGGACTATGTTTTGGATTTGGGTTGAAAACTGCATTGACTATATAGAGATGTTTTTGTTAATGCTCAGCTGTGCTTACACAGTCAAGGCCTCTTCCCCTTCTCACACTGCCCCACCAGTAAGGAGGCTGGGGGTGCACAAGGAGTCGGGAGGGGATGCAGCTGGGGCAGCTGACCCCAACTGACCTTAGGGATAGTCCATCCCATATGGCATCATGCTCCATATATACATCTGGGGGAGAAGGAGGAAGGAAGGGACATTCAGCGTGATGGTGTTTGTATTCCCAAGTCACGTGTAAAGGAGCCCTGTGTTCCTGGGGATGACTGAACACCTGCTGCCCATGGGAAATGGTGAATGAATTCGCTTTGCTTGTGTGCACAGCTTTTGCTTTCCCTATTAAACTGTCTTTATCTCAACCCAAGAGTTTTCTCACTTGCACTCTTCCAACTCCTCCCATCCCCCACCCACAGGGAGCGAGTGAGTGGCTGCAGGAGGCTTAGCTGCACGACACAGGAGTATTGCACATCTCAAAGGGCTGGCAGGGTAGCAGAAATTATTGACTTAAAATCTGGTACTGCAGTAACTTCACGAACTCAGGGCATAGTAAAGACGGCAGAATAAGCCACCTTTATTCAACCTGAATGGGAATTTACCAATTACCTTAAGTTTGCGCATGGTGTTTTCGGACCAGAAACAATCACTACTGTACTTCTGGGAAGCTGGGCACTTACCAGAGCTGGGTAAGAGGGATATCCACTGCATTTGGCCCATACTACTTTTAGAGGCTCAAGAACAGATGTTGCAGCATCAGTTGAAATCCACATACTGCTATGCCCAACTTCTAAGAACAAAGAAATAGAAAATTAAAATGTTCCAGAAACCTCAGACATATCTGCAGTTCTTGGTTTCATAATCAATAGCTCATAATCCTTAGAATCCAAATACTAATACCTTTCTTGATAATAACTTTCACACACATACCAATAAAAACAAGGTAGTATTTGTAAGAGCTTTACATGATACCAATACTTTTTTCCAAGCCTACAGATAAAGAACAAGAGTTTAGACACTTCCAGAAATAGCATATCTGAAACATCTTAGTTCTTAGGAAGTGTTTGCCAAATTCCAATAATTCTTTCCCTTTGAAAAAGTTCCAAAGAAAACATAAAATTACAGTATTTCAAATAACGGTTTCTTTTACTGTGATGACAATCCTGTCACAGAGGTGATGATTTTCAAGATGCAATTTGCATGGTATGTATTTCCAAGTGCTGGATACCTGGATACCCACACTGAGATTAGCACCTCATAACTTAACAATGCTGGTACGCCTTTCTATTCTTACACCTAAATTCTAACCTGCATTTTGATTTCCATTTATTTTTAACAAGTTTTCTTGGTCTCTCTGCCCTGCCCTTTCCTGCAGTCAAGTTCAAAAATGTCAACAGGTCAACAGGTTTCCAGGCAGCAGCACCTGTGTTTTGTTTCTCCTCAAAAAGCAGGGTAACGAACAACTGAGTGTAAGTTACTGTGCACTTCTACAGAATCCTCAATTTTCTTCTCCATTGCTCAGCAATGTATTGAAGCCTGAGACAGGCGTAAGCCTTTCAGTCAACCAAAACCACAACTGGTCCCCTAGATACAGTCCAGAGACTGATCAGAAGACAGTGAGTTACAACCTCAAGATGGAACTGGGGATGGTGATCAAAGGGGAAAAAGTTATCCAAGTTCATATGCTGTAAAGGTCAGGCAGCACTTCTTGTATGGGGAAACCTGGTACCAAGATATCAGGGGCTGCAGCTGCATTTTCTTTCAGCAGTCAGGCAATACTTCCTGCTGAGAGAAAGTGCATTTTAAATGGCCATTATGGCCATTGCTTATTTATAATGAAAGGTGACATGTTCTATCTTGACATACTAGGGGAAAAAAGTGGTTTAAGACCTTTTAAAAGTAGAAATAGCAAGAAAAAAGTATTTAAAGTGATCACATGAAAAAAAAATTAGTTCAGTCATTCCACACAGTAAGTTCTGTTTCTCTGCTCTGTTAGTAACAGTGTGTGAAGTATTCACATGTCAGTTAGAAAGAGCCATGACCATTTCAATTAATTCATCCTTCATTTACAGACTGTTTCAAAAAAAAATGTATGTAGAACTGTATCTGATACATAAAAACAGTACAAGTCCTCTTCTTGTGGAGAGCTAACAAGAAAGAAATCCACATTATTCTCAGCTGCAAAGAAAATGGTATTTTAATGCTGAATAGAAAATCATACACAAGCTGACAGGATGCATGCAGCCAGACTCAGAGACTTCTCATGTGTATATATAAGTAAGAGTCTCAGAATTCTTCCTAGTCACAGTTTATTACACATGGTAGTAAGGGGTTACTAATCTAGCACATAGGATTACTAACTTTCTTTTACAAGATCTGTAAAAGAAAACTCATCTTCTCTTTTTATTTCAAAACCTCTTTATTTCCTCAATCAAGGAGAGAAAATAATCAAAATCAGAGTCAGATGCTACTCTTTAAAAAGTCTTTAAAGAGTCAAAAGCAGAATTCAGTAGTTTCTGGAAGGATATCAATAACACTTTCAGAAGGCTAAATGTATTTAAGCATTAAAAATAATAATGTTAGAATCTGTCAAATAAATTGACAAAATCATACAATACTATTAAGAACTCAATTATTTATAGTTACCAGCTGCAATTCTTGCTGCTTTGGCATAGTTTCCATTTTCAATGCATGATATCAGTTCACTTCGGTCTTCTAGTGTGTGTCTCCGTATCAGGGCAGGTTTACCTTTACCACACTTCGGTAGACTAAAACTACAAATGTATTAATATTAAAATCATTACTTGATAATTAACATTGTTCACTATAAATCAAAATTTTGAACGAGAATTTAAATTTCACCAGTACAGAGTAAAATCAGTGGAGCAAGCTCTAAAAATATTTGAGTAACAAATACAAACAACATAAAAGCCAAAGCTCTGATTATTTTCATACACAGAATTGCCTGGTTATCAGCAAAAGACAGTTCCACTGCTCCAACAGTTCTACTATATAGAAAACATAACTACTCTCTCTTTAATTTTTCTCTAAAAACTTCCAGTCTTTCAACTGTGAAATGTCTCTACTCAAAATGGGAAATTTGTTTTCTACACACTTGAGTTTTCTTCAAGAAATCTGAATTGAACATCCAAATCTGAACAACAATTATACTGACAATTTGATCTAGAATATCACATTTAAAATAGATGCAATATTAAATTATCTTTCTTTCTGAAAACCTGTTTGACATGACTGCATTAACACCATTCCCTTAACCTGAACACATGAATAAAGTCCTCTTTTTCTGTCTAACGGATTTATCCTATACTCTCCTGTATGTCCCCTCCTCATAGCCCAGGACTGGAGACAGCTACCTTTCACCCAGAAATCAGTGTTCTTTTAAAACATACACCATTGGTGATGGAGACATCAGTGGTGGCAGAAATGTCCATTCTGACAGTCCTGCCTTTAACAACAGACTCCATGGAGAGAAAGTCAATAGCTGGTACAGAGTTACTATCAACACTGTAGTACCTAGCCAGCAACCCACAGACTGACAACCCACAGTTCCAGAGCTATGGAACCACCTTTTCTGTGTACAAGACTCTGCTTTGTAAATTGCTTCTCTCTTGCCCTCACAAAAATAAACACACACATTTTTAGTGTTCCGGATTAGGAAGGTAATTAAGCCAAGATACTATATGCAGAAACATATCTGTATCTTTATAGAACAGGAGAAGCACAGTCAGTTTAAAAATGTAACTGCCTGGATATGCAATAACCTGAATTCAACAGAAGAATCCCAGCAATCCTGAAAGGTATCTTGGATCTGACAAAACTTGAGAAAATTGAAATACACTCTTTTTTCCAAAAGTTATGCAATCCTCCAATGTGGGTCACAAGCACCATAGCAAACTGATATATCCAGTCTCAAATCTGTATTTCATATTTACAGTTTTACCTTGAGTTACACAAGAGGCTGTTACTAGATGAAATACTAGATTCTGATGCACAGCGGCGACGAGGTTCAACTTTTCTTCCTGGAGTATCATCTAATGCTCTCTCTTTACTTTCATCTCCAAAACCATTTGATAGACCTGCAGCATAACACAAAAAATAAACTGCATCAAACTGGAAACCACACCATTTTCATTAACAACCTTTTGTATTTACACAATGTATTATTATTGTTTTGTTCTTCAAGTATTTTGGTGTGATGAAAAAGAATGTGAATATTAACAAAATATGTAATTTCAAAGTAGTATTATAAATAGGAAGCTCCTGTTGTCCTGATTTTAAAGACAGGATGAACCTTTAGGTAAGGTACAAAAAAAAAGCAAGCAGAGATTGTAATATGGGAAATACTAAATGGATTATCAAATCAGTCTTTGCAGTAATGTTTCCAACTATTAAAACAATCATGCTGTAAAAGCTAAGTAGAAAAAAAACCAAGAAAATAAAATGTTACAAATCAGGCAGAATACCAAGTCAACAAAAGGCTTATTTCAATGCAATGCTATAATCATCAAAACCCTTTTCAAACACTGGAAGTAAAGACTAATATGGATTTCTTCATGACACTATCTAATTCTTCCTGGTAGTCTTTTCATTTTAGTAAATTCAGACTGACTGACACAACGATGACTGTTTTCTGTCACCAATAATCAATAATATACATGGTACTGTTTTTAATTAGCCTTCCCCTAAGAAAAGCTTATATACATCAAAGGATATTACATTTTAATATCATAATTGTAATGAAAACATTAAAAAGGCTTTTATATTACAATCTACTTATTTGATGGGTTGTTGCCAATCCTGCTCTGGGTTTGCTATACAAACAGTATAGTCCTTATTAAGCCATTTCTATACTTGATTAAAGAGGCAAATGAAAAGTTTTCAGATAGCATTCTGAAGACTTTCCAGGGTACGCGGGAGTATACGTGGAGGTGTAGACATTAGGACTAACAAGGAAAGAATCCCACAGAAACTCTAGAATACAATCAGAAATGCACTCAACAAAGGCAATGGCATCAGCCTGCAGGCAGCTACTGCAAACTGTAGGCTACAAACAAAATTTTAAACCAAATTCAATTCTGAGCATGCCGCTTACAACACAAGAAAGACCTACCCATCCCAGCCATACTGACCACTATCAAAGACCTGAAGGCCATCATGAACATTGTACATTCAGACACGGTCAAACTAGGTTATGTAACTTCACATGCATCTCCACAGAGCCTTTTACTGTGAAACAATTATGGCAGAACTTCCTTTATTAATTCTTCCAGTTTGTTTGCTACAAAGATCTCTGCAAAGGAGGCTGATAACTAAGGAACTTGAGCTTAGCAAATTACTTTTTATAATCCAGTAATTTTTCAAGCATTTCCATATAGTGACTTACAGGGTTTTCCCCCTCCACCCCTGGAGACCTTCCATTTGGATTATCAACACAATTTTAGATTTTTAAGAGAAAAAGGAGTATATTTACTCAAGGTTCTGAAAGATTTACATACAAGCATTCTCTTTCATTGTAATTTAGTTTACACTGTAAATATTAATTCAAGAGTGTTTGTTTTGTAACTCCTATATTTGCCTTTGATTTCCAACAGAAAAAAAATTATAAAGGTAGCATTGTCCTGAGTGTCAAGCACCAAACTATTATTCAGTGGTATTAATTAATCTTGTCCTCACTCTCAGCAAGTTGATAAGATTAAGGAGGAGTTGGGTCCTAGACTGTGCTGAAACAGAGCATGCTTTATGAAAAAGTGCATAGGGGAATTAAGTTATTACAGTAAATTTCACATGGCATTTGAAATGAAAAGCTAAAAATAAATATTCTGCAAAGGACATCTCTTACGTCTCTGCAAAAACTATTTTTTATTCTTCAATATCCTGTCAGACTTATCTTTCAAGTGAGGTATATAAACTGTTTTGTTTTCATCCTGCCACAAGCTGGAGACACATTACTCAAGTTATCGCTCAGGCATCTAGCTAATGTGAAGCAGCTATCAGCAGAAACAAGTCAGATCACAGACTGAATTTTAAACAGGAAGACAGATCCAGTAATGACTGCTCCCAGAACAAGGGCACAGTTCACATTCCCAATGGGCTGTGAAAGTGGAAAGAAATACCTGTATTAATAGCATGTGCAAAACATTTAACCATATATAAGCCAAATGTGACTTAAATGCTAATCTCTGCATACATTGGTTTTGTACATGCACACCCAAGACAAAAAGGTATTCATATTTTTATTATTTCAATCAGTTTATGACTGTGCTGTCACCAAAATGGACATTTTGGCACACTCAGTCCCTGGCAATAGTGTCTTCTCATTGGCAACAAGTCAGTACCGAGAAATGGTAAGGAGCCAGTTTTCAGCAACACACTGGACAAAGCAACCATGTGATCGCCTGACTGCTGAAGTTAAGAAACAAGGGATACAACAGAAACATGCAACTATAGCAATGGAGACAGCTCTCTGAGGTGGCAGTCCAGCCCTATTCTAGATTAAATATAAACTGTGAGTTTAATGACTCACTTAATTCACTTCAGATTACAGTAAAAATGTTTTATCAATCTGTAGAATGGTTACTAACAGTGGTATCCTGGTTTCTGCTGGGATAGAGCAAATTTTGTTCTGAGTAGCTGGTACAGTGATGTAGTTTGATTTGATCATTGATAACAGACTGATGTTTGAGTTGTTGAGTAGTACTGACAGTAAGTTAAGGACTTTTCAGTGTCTCATGCTCTGCCAGTGAGCAAGTGCACAAGAAGCTGGGAGGGAGCATGGCCAGGACAGCTGATCCAAACTGGCCAAAAGGATATTCCATACCATGGAGTGCCATGCCCCATAGATAAAATGATGGAAGGATGGGAGGGGGTGATCACAGGGCTGGGCATTGGTTAGTGGGTGCTATGCAACAGTTATTGTGTATCACTTGTTTCTCTTGGGTTTTATTCCTTTTTCCTATTATTATTACTATTACATTTTACTTTGTTTCAATTGTAAAACTGTTCTTATCTCAACCCAGAGGTTTTACCTTTTTCTGATTCTCATCCTCATCCCACTGTGAGGAGGGAGGAGTGGAAAGTGAGAGAGTGGCTGAGTTGTCAGCTGGGGTTAAACTACACTAAGTGGGGAAAAAAAACCCAAAACATTTTTGACAGAAAAAGGAATATTAAAGTGCAAAAGAATTTATAGCTTCCCGGATATATTTCTCTCTTGCTTGTGGAAGTATGAAAAACAAAGAACATGCAAGCTATCAGCAGGAGTAATTTTCCTGAGCATACCAAGGCAATAAACAGGAGCTTACACAATCCATGAGACTCCAGTTTATACAGTTCACATTTCAGAAGTTGTAAGAAATAGACATTATTTTAAGAAAGGAAAACCTCAATGCTTATTTTAAAGAAAACACACTCATATCTAGTCATAGATGAAGCAGTTCACAAGTGACCTTGTAACTTGCCAGAAAAAAACCAAGGCAATAAAATCTAAGCGCTTTATGGTAGTAGCACTGATGTACAAAAAAAGATCAGATATACTACACAATCTGGTTTCTGTTATAGCATTACAAAACTATTTTCTACCATGAATGCTGAAACATACAATGCCCTGTAGCTGCTAGAGTAAGTGAAATTTAAGATCTCCATTTGCTTTAAGTAACTTGCATTTTATTGAATCAGTAGATATAACTAAGAAGGCCAAATAAAGAAAACCTATGACACCTAACTCATCCTGCCTGCATCTTTCGAAAAGCTCATGATTTTGTTAGATCAAATGAGCTTTCTCTACAGTCATGGAGTGAAATTTTGTGTCAGGTACTAAACATCTTATTGCCTCACATATTGCCTCATCAAAGAGTCTGAATGATAACCCTCCTCTTCCCCCTCAAAGCCCTAAAGAGCAAACTAAAAGCCTTTAATTAGTGGTTCATTTCCTTTACTTTTCCACTCTGTTCTTAAGTTTCTTCAAGAAAGCAGTCCACTCTCAAGAGGCAGAACTTAACTTTTTTCAATTAAACAGGGAATTCTCAAACAATGAAGTCTGCTACCAATCTTAAATGCAGGGTTACTGCCATTTCTGATCTTCAGCTCAACTTCAATTTACATAGAAAATTTACTGCCTTGCCCATCACAGCATAACACAACCATTTTGAAAATAAGGAAATGCTCTAAGAAGAAAAAAAAGTAAGGCAAAGATGATCAGCCTTACCCATTGGCCACAGGTCTCTCACTGCACTGAAAACTGTATTTATCAGGCAAAGTTTTAACTTTTTCTCAACAGTGCCAGTTTGTTCTTAGGCTGCAATTAAAACTTTCACTGACTACCTACATCAAGCAAGTTAGAATCTTGTTGCCCATACTAAATAAATGGAAGCAGGAAAAGGTAATTTCCAAAAGAGAGCAGAAGTTTGGAAAACATGGTAGAGGAACAAAGCTCAGTATAGTCCAAAGAGCAGCACAGCATGTCCACGAATGTATAAAATGCTGCCCCAGAATACAGTCTGAAATGTACAACTCTGTAATCACATCTTACAGTTCTGCTGAAACAAAAAGAAAGAAGCAGAACTTGCACAAAGTATTTCTAAAGCAATTAAAACTGTACTATGCATAGCTTGATGCAAAACCAAGCACATCCAAAGGTAAGATGAAGTGCTCTCCTAAAACTAGACCAGAAGGGCTGAGATTCAACCACTAAATACCTGGGAGCATTCAAACAATGACTGCACACAGTGCACCAGCACTTCTGTAATACTATTTAGTCTCATTTTCAGTCATGACTTGTGCACTTACCCAGAACCACTGACGTTACTCTTCATTAAAATATACATACAGTAGAGGAAAATGTGTATTTTATTTTAAAACCCCTTTTTTTTCTGGTAGGTTTCACTTCTCCAAGGAAGATGAGACTGGTTTTTTTGGGGAAGGAAAGAAGATGGAGATGTAGCATTCTTAGCTAATCTGCTCTCACAGAACATGTTCTGGGAATAAGAATGTTGGGAGTGGTAAAACTCTGCGACCAGTGTGTGTCACATATACTACAACACGTACAACTTTGTAACTTACGGAAATGGGGCAATATATTGAATGAAGAGCATAGTTTCATATGTGTCAAAGACTTCCTCCAAGAGTGTTCATTTCTATTTGTTTTTTGTTTTAAGGATGGCTGGTGTCTCCAACATGATCCAAATTAATTACTTCAAATGTAATTGTCTTTCTGCGTTCCAAAATGATCATTTAATTGAATTCCATTCGATGTTGAGGATAATAGAAAATAATTAGGATCCAAAGATATAAATACCCAGCATGATATTAGTTAATATGAGAACCTGGAAGACAGTGAAAAAGCCATTAAGTCTCTCTGAAACGAAACAGAGCTTTCAATTAAATAAGCCATCCTTACAGCAGTGTCCAGAGACAGTGAGAATGACACAAGAGACCCACATATTCTATCACTAAAACCTAAGGTTTCTAAAGGGACTACCTAAGTAAGTCTCACTTTGATTCAGGCCTCTTTCTTGAAAAAGAAAATACTGAAAGTCATTGAAAACACAGAATATAACCTCCATGTGCATGATATGCATCAAGAACACAGTTTAGAAATGTAGCTAAAAATACCTCCAGTAAGAGTAAGAAAGGGGATGTCACTGACTTAGGGGGATTTATATATACAGATAAGCACACACAGGATAAGGGAATACTTGAAGGTAATAAATCATCAAAAGTTACTGTATTCTTAAAAATGCAAACCTTGGAAATGGGCAGACTGCAGAAACAGGAAGGCATACACTAAGTTTTTCTTCAAAAGTAAGAGCGTTAAGACCCTAAAGGAAACCCTTTAAATGTTACTTCAAACAGTAAATTCTAAAGTGCAGTAGGAATATTAAATACAATTCTTCTTTTCAGAGTACAGAGATGAATATCAGAGCATAGCAAAGCTTCCAGTACTTAAACCAATCTTCAGTATGCAGACAAAATGGAAGCCAGTTACTCAAAGACTACAAAGCCTGGTGTGAAGAGTTCCCTTGGAAATAAAGCTTTTAAAACTTGGTCAAACTTGCTAAAGACAGCAAAGACAGCTCAGTATGAGCCCATGATGTGGCACCTACACACTAAACAGCAGTACCTTTCAAGATCCTAACCAGAAAATGTAAACCTTTAAAGATTTAAGTGACACAGAACAAATATAGTTTGGTGGCTCCATGAATGGCCTGTTTGATGGGTTCCAAAAGAATGCCAAAGAATTCATCTGAGAATAAGAAGTGTCTCTGGCAAATCAGATGAGACTCTGATACACAGCAAAATCTGATTTACACAACAGAAAGGAAAACTAATCAGCATTTAATAACTACAGCTTCCATAAGATAGGGATCATATGTTGCTCTGCACTACAACAGGATCTCTGTACTGTAGGATGATTGCTCAAGGCATTTTAAAACATGCAAGTGGGAGGCAACCTTAGTGGAGGAGTTTGAAAACATTCCAGAAAACTCTGGAAAAAAAAAAAAATACAAGAAGAAGCATTTCTCAAAAAAAAATTTACAACTTCTTCTAAGACAGTATCAGCTGTTCCAGTGGTACAGACTGATGAAGCAGTAGAGTAGAAAATGTCATTAAAATGTGCACACTCAAAATCTAAAAAATTCAAAACTAACTTTACAAACTGAATTCCTGAATCAGCTTTGGTTTATATAATTTATGATAATTATGATATTTATTATAATTGTAAAATTATGTAAAACAGATGATTGCAAAATACAAGCTTTAAGTGCCTGAATCACATACAGACCAATGATATGTCATTCAGGATCCCAGAAATTACTATAGAAAGTCAGTAATATTTAGGACCATTTACTTCTAATTACCTTGGCAAAAATTACTTAAGAGGATTTAAGATCAGAATCTTTTTTCCAAACATTTTTTACTGATTTATGCCCAAACAGTTAAGATCCTTAAGAAAAACAAATTTTTTTAAACATTTGAAGATTTTTACTTTCTCACCTACAAAATCCTGATATAAATGAAAAAGTCTTTAGAGATTGCTTAAATACTTAAATCAATATATATTATTTTAATTCACAACTTACATAATGAAAAAGCATGATAATTATTTATTAATACACTGCATGAAAATCCTAGTGCCTAGGAGTCTTTCAGAGCAGCCCAGCAGGACCTAACACCTAGAAAGAAAGGCTGCTTCATTTCCTAAATCAAGTTGTTCCTGAATGGAACTAACTTTTGGAAATTATTATCTACAGGATTTTACACAGAGCTTTTATCAACACAGATTTTTCTTCATTGAAAGTAAGGGTTTCCCTGTAATTGTGAGAACGCAACTTTTCGGTATGCTATCCAATGAAAAGGAAACAGATGGACAGAAAACTCCAACCTCTCCTATGTAAGCAGGTCCAGCAATCTGATTCTATTACAAATAAATAATTTAGCATTTATTTGCCTTCTACAGCTATTTAGAAAAACTGGTTCATAATTTGTTCTGCTTTCTAAGATAGGGAACAGAAAATGAAACTGAAGTTGCCACTTGAAAGACAGATCAAGGCAGAGATCTGCCACTCCTGAGATGACATACAGGACACACAGTAAAATGCAAATCTTTGAATTACTTCAGTATTCAAAGTATGTAACTTCACAGCTGCATTCCCAGTCCTAATTTACCAGGTCTTTTTTACCTTGAGAGGTACTTCATGCAGGAATATTAAAACTTCATGTGATTCAGTATAAAAGATCCAGTGCTTTACAGCCTCCTTCTATGACAACTTGCAGAGTACTTGGGGAAGTGTATGACCTGAATCCTTTGAGACTGAAACATTGTACTAAAAAATTATTCCAGCCTAGCAAAACTCAACAGTGCTTGCTACCCTGAGATTGTCCTCCTGGCTTCATCGACAGGATCTGGAAAGACCACATGAGATGTTTCACTGCTCATGCAGTCAACCTGACAGTGCTTGAAGCATCGTCAAGTGAAGATAATCAAGAGCTATTAACTACCAGCCCAGCATTACTATTTTTAGGCAAAACTGAACAAAAGAGTTAAACTAAGGCTGACTTGAATGTTCATATCTTTGTGTCTAATCAGATGAATCTATAGTTGCTTTTTCCCCCTCAGACCTGAAGTAGTTTTATCTTCAACACATAATTTTTTCAGAGAACTCAGGAGTTAGCCATGCTTATCAGCTAAGGTTAGTTCTCAGCATCTGCTTTTGTCTCCATTTTATTTCAATGCCATGCTGTTAGGAAGTAATTTCTGAGCATTAATACAGCTTTGGAGGGAAGGGAAAAAGGAAAAGTCAAGGAAGAAAATAGAATAAAAGGAAGGAGAAGAGAAAATGAAATCAAAGTGGGAGCGTTACCACATTAGGATAGCATGGCCTGTCAAAGTGACAGCATGACCAATGACCACTGTTTTGGTAGCAACAAAACAAAGCAACTTTGCTTCAATTTTAGCCACGCTTGAGTATTACATGTTTCTTTGTATGGGATATCTTCTTAATGTGTACACTTCCCCTGTGCACAATGAGAAACATAGCAGAGAGCCAGTCAATTTAAACTATCCCCAAATACTGGACTGTGTGTATGATACAGTGGACAAGTACATGATACCATAATTACTCTTTATGAAGGACATTCCTCTGTGCATGCAAATGCATAATCTAATCTGGTCTCACTTAATGGAAAAAGGGGAAAAGGAAAAAAAACCACCACAAATCCACACACAAACCTTCTCTGAGAGACATTAATCTGCAGTCAATGATACTGTGTAAACTCTCTCTACTCACAGCAGAATGGGCCATAAGTGACTGGTACTTTTGCCTGCCAGGTTCAGTGCCTGGCACTGCTGTTGCAGTCACTGGACTAACCTTTTCTATTGTCCACCTCTTAAATCAGACCTGTGGGTGAGTATGTGGGAGTTGGACTAGATAACCTTTAAAGACTCCTGCCAACCCAAACTATTCTATGATGTTCCAAACAGGTCAGCTCATTTGATCCACTTTGATACACTGTATGTCCGGTAAGAGTGGACTTCACCATATCTAAGCCTGTGAATTTGAAGGTAGGTCATCTATACTCAGCCCCAGCACCATGGCAAGTATCTTCTTAAATAAATTAAGAACACACTTATAAAAAGTATAGTGTGAATCTCCAAATTCACTAACTTTTTAGATATTTTCAATAAATCCCACAGTTCTGTTTGCCATCTGCACCACACAGAAAAAAATAGTCTTAAATGTCACAAATGAAGCACGTCAGGGACTATGACATTTAATTTTTTACAAAGGCAAACCTGGGCCAAGAAATGAGCTAAATATTAAAAAAAAAAAAAAAAAGCAGTACTAGAATACCGTAAAAGGCTTCACAATTCCTACAGCATCAAGAAAAACAGAAGGGCTTCCAGAAATATTTATTATTACAGAAATTTGGTTATAATCATCTTAGAAAACACAGCAATTGTACGTTGGGTGCTAATAATTAATATCTTAAAAATAACCCAAAAGACATCACTTTCAAAAATATTAACATTTTTAAGACCCAAGAAAAATTTCCAGAATACTATAAAAACCCTCCCAAATGTTCCCAGAAATTAAATTGGCAGAAATTTTCATAATTCTGGTAGAACTCCTGTCTAAAGTCTGGGTGGGCCAAAATGAAATTAAGAAATGCAATGGGGTTCTTTTTTTTTCCCCTCATAATTTCTCTCCTTAATTTGCTTTATTTTCTTAGCAAATGGTCCTACATTTCCCAGTAGCCTATCAATCTACTAGAAAACCAATTAACCAAACATATCCTGACAACTCAACAGTTGTCACAGAGTCATGGGGACTCCTGTAGTCCCCATGTCTCTACATTGACAAATTTAACAAACCAGGGAATAATTCCTTTTAGGCCTTCATAATCTCCTCATAATCTCTAATACTTTGTTTGTTTGCAAATACACCTTAAAATGTTTCATGTTTCCAAACGTCCTGGAATCAGGCAGCTAAAGTTCTTGGACACCACTAAGCGCTCAAATAATTACATTTCAAATCAGACTTCACATGAAACAATCACTATGCATTTCAATACAACAAATCAGTACTGTGGATCTGTCAATAGATTTAGTCAAATTGTTACACTCGACTCATGAATATCAATTTTATATATATATAGATATATAGATACAGATATAGATACATAGATATACACATGTACTGTCATTCCTGTCTATGGTAACCACAAGAGAAATTATACCAATTTGCTTTTTTTCACTGAGGAACCTCCATTTTAGTTTTTTTAATTACTTTGAAGACATAAGTTTCTTAGATATGCAAGTTTTACTTTCATTTCCTCCATTTAGGGAATGGTAACTGAATGCTGTGCACTTGAAGCCTGACTTTTAATTGGCCTGTGTTCCAGAGAGGCAAAGATTCATTAGAAATCAAGTACTCAAGAATTAAAAAAATGAACTGTGTTCCATTTCACTCCAGACACAATGTCTACCCTTATCATATCAAATTAAGTAACAGCGGTCCTCACTACAATATTAAATTTGATCAAATGCAAATGGAATTCATATACAGGTTACTTGCCATCATTTTGTACTAGTCGAGCAGAAACAAAGTCAGCCCACCATTTACTAACAGATTTAATAAGGAATCTTTGTTGTACTGATAACTGTATGTGAAGTATGTATTAAGAAATGATAAATTCCCCCACTCTGTGTTTTTTACTGTGTGAATATTCTACTTCAGTGATCCATTTTCTAAATACTTGTTTATATGTGTTTCAGTACCTTGAGAAAATCTGTGTAGCTGGAAGTGAAAATATGAAGTAAATTATATACTTCACTGAAATTTTCTACTACTCCATTTGGACAATAAATAATAGAAACACAACATACTGCACTATAATCACTATCTGAAATAGTGATAATCACGATCTGAAATCCTGATTCTATGGTAAGTTACAGTGGTTGTTTCTAATTAAAATAGAAAGTACTGTAACAGCAACTATGAATTATAAAACCTAAATTTACAAAACCTTAGAGATGACTAATAACACCAAGTACACAGGCAAATTTCATCCGATCATAATCTAGCATTCTACAATGTTAAAAGAGGTTTCTTGAAACAATAATTTGTTCCATCTGCTATCTTACTAATACACAACTGATACAGGCAGATTTTTAATGGTCAGTAAAATCTACCTTCTATCCCTTGATGTAATAACTGCACAAAACATTTCCCTGACAAAAAGGATTAATCTTTATAACAAAAGAGCAAGGTAAGTATACAATGGGTATTTTGAAAACATTAAACTTGTCACAGTTAAAACCTGACATGCCCAACCTTCAAGAATCATACATCAATCTCTGATGTCATCAAAATTTCCTAGGTAAACCAACAATCTCCTTTTGGAAATTGTTGCTAGATACCATATGAAGCAAACCCAAAATACATCAAATATGTGTAAGAAATTTTTAAACACATCTCCACTATGCAGCTGTCAGTTTCTACATGGGAACTACAAAGACAGATGTACTCTGTGATAATGCCCTAGTAGAACACTAGAAAATTTAAATTTAAGATTACACTACACTCCTGCTTCATATATTTTAAAGATTCACATATGAAAGGTCACAGTATTGAAATTAACTGCTTTCAGTTCTCTTTGAAGGTTAACTCATGTTGTTCAATAGTCCCCTATTTCTGAAAAAGGACTGGCATTTCAGTAATCCTGTGTATGAAAACCAACAGCATGTGGGACACCACACTTACAAAGGAGTGTGTCAGTGGATTCTATATGTGCCTTTCTTGAAAATAACTGGAAAAACATCAACCCCAAATAAAAGTCAAGAGAGCACAATAAAAGCAGTCTATAAGAATAATGAAACAACCAGGTAGGTGTGGTTTCACTCAACTAAATAAACTTTAGAGTCTTCCTTTGAACTTTGTCATGTAAGAATACAGGAGTGACAAGATAGGGGGAAACACCGAAGAGACTGAAGAGTAAGGGACAGAAACAAGACATCCTTAAATAATGTCAAAAACCCTCATACTGGCTATGAATAGGTAAGAAAGAAAAAAATATGTGACAGTGCAGCTCTAGACCACTTAAAAATTTCAATCCTTGGCATATTAAGCAAAGGTCGTTTTCATTATTTTTTCTGTATTCAGTAAAATTAAGGATAGTTAATATTCACACCATTCAAAGAAAACTGTGCAACAGTAATTAATTTTCAACTGCAGGGATTTCCCACAAAGCTGATAACTCATGTCAATGCACATAAGAAGCCTATTGCATGCCTTTTCCTATGACTGGATGGCTTTGGAAGAAAAATCTCTGCTGGATTCTACTGAATAAAAACATTTTTACCTGCAGCATGAGATTAAATTTTGTAAAAAAGAGAAAGAATGTATTGCTGTATACATCAGCTAATGTATTTTTATCATAACACAGACATCTACACGAATCAACACCAGCTGCATACACAAAAAATCTCAACTGTTTTTAAGTCTTGGTAAGTATCTGACATTTGTAGTGGTTTCCTGCTGAACTGTAGCTCAAGATAGCTGTCAACTGCAAATTACTTAAATTAGTGTGGAGACACAAATGTGAAAATAACATGAGGAATAAAATTTCCTATGTGAAAGCAAAATGTTTGCTTGCAAACAGAAAAACCAATCAAAGGAATAAGATCTGATAAACTGTCAACATCTGTATGAATCATATATGCTTAAAATACAAGATACTATTAAAGAATAACTAGAACATTTTCAGGTGAATATTAATTGGCCAAACTGTTTCAATTCACTCTTCCTGAACAAGTACAAATTCTAACTATAAATGCCCCCTCAGTATTAGTTCTACATAAATTTAATTCTCTTTATATCTTTACTAGCTTCAGAAAGAGAATACGTAATTTTGTTTTAAATTAACAATAGAAAAACCTTTTAACTTCTGGGTTTTATTCCTGTAACTAGGTTTTTAGTTTTGAAGATAATCAAAAGCGTATTTGCTCTACATACACCTAACTCCACAGAAAGAAAGAAAAATGGCTCAATTTAAATGCATTCAGAAATCTGGTGGGTTTTGGTTTCATTGCTGCCTTTTTTTCCCTTTAAGAATTAAGTTAGTTTTCTTACAAAATAAAAACCTTCTCTTCCCCTAAAGAAAAAATTCACAATGTTTAACACAAAAATTGCAAGGAATTAGTACTAATTCCCAGTGTGATCTAGCACAAAATGATTCACTGTGTGTGATAATATGCAATCTATATACAGGTACATAATGAAATTATCTAGATTATAAACTGACAAATTAGGTTATTTGGAAACCAAAGCTTTTTACATTATTAATAAAGATTAACTAATTTCTATTATCACACCACCTTCACTTGGTACTTACTTCAGAACTACTAAAGTACCAGATCAAACCTGCATGCTCTTTCCAAGCTGTTAGGAAAATGAATAGAAGTTGGGGCTTTCCAAACAGGCAAACCAAACAAAACCCCAAAAATATAAATGAAAAACAATTCCCCTCACTGCATCTTACATAACATTTTCTCATACTATGATTCCAGCATTAGAATCATTAGTGTCCTCGCCTGATCATTCAAAAAACCCCAGCCAACTAAAAAAAGTGTACTGCCTCAGACCCCAAAAAATCCTGTTATTCAAAACAAAAAAATTCCTACCAAACAAAAAAGAAACAACCTAAAAATCAACAACACTCCCCTTTTCCCCTAAATAAAACCCCCTGTCCTCCCCAGCTTTTGGAGCACATCTTCACACCAAATAGTCAAATTAAACTCCTATCTCTTTCATTCAAAGTGACAAATCCCTACATGCTGTTTTCATACCTGCATAAGGGTTCCCAACATGACAATAAAACAGAGTATTTATTTCAAAGGTAATATAAAAGGCCATGGATGACATTAAGGAAATATCCATAAGTAATTTCCTCATGCTGCTTTTCTTCCTCAAAGGTTTTATATGAACTTCTCAAATAAATAGAACTATGCTGTGCTAAGAGAAGATATAATTAATGTCTTGAGCTGTTTTGCACTGATGTATCAAGATAACATTTTCTTTCAAATATCCTTTAGAGAAGTCTCATTAGGAGCATAATCTCACCTTCAACTCTATTTAAAGTGCACAGACTAAAAAAAAAAAAAAACACATAAACTGTCATTATATGTTGGGGTTTTAATACTTCCATAAAATGCATGGATATACAAAGTGCCTCATTCACAGTCATCAGTTTCATAATGTAAAAATATGCTTGGAGTAACACTCAGCAAAATCAAATCATACACGGCATAAGTATTTTTCATGCTTCTGATTACAAGGCTTCTGGTTTTGGCATCAACTTGGCATATGTCAAGTTTCCATGTAATTTAACAGGGAATTTGCAAAAAAGCAGCCAATTCATCTTTCCTGCAGGTTTCATATACACCCGTATGTGTAATCTTAAAAACTGCATCATGAAACTAAAGAACTCAAACTTAGTTCACTAAGTCTAATTGTCAAGGGCTAACACAAAAATGAATAATAATTTTCTGAACTGTAACTACTCAACTGTGAGGACAAGCTGTTTCAAGTCCTAAAATCTGAAGATTAACAATCACATGTATGTCAAAATTAACAGGTATGTTAACTTTCCAGATGTATCCATTCAAATAAGTTTTGTAAACATTTACCTGTATCCAAGCGCTTTACAGGGGACTCATCATCAACCTCAGAATCTCCACATGCACTCCTTGATCTTTTCCTTGGGTGCAGAAGTGTCTCCAACCTTGGAAGGACTACAGACAAAAAGGTTTTGGTCCCTAGCTGTGGAGAAGTTGGCTGGGTTTCAGTGTTCTTTGCAGACTTTTGGGGGCTTATACTTTTCGATTTGCAGAAGAGAATGGAAGTACGTCTGTTTACATCAGTTGATGACTCAGCTACAGCAGAAACAGTCGACTCATTGAGATTACTGTCAAGTAAGTGTTCTGGAGTGTGTCCATTTATTTCTTTCTGAATGGAAGTGCTATATAATTCATTATCAAATTTTACTCTTTTGTAAAGCTTACTCTGCTCTGGATTGAGTTCTACTGGTTTGAGGGTTGGTGGTTCTGAATTAGTCTCCAAGTTTGAAGGAAGAGGTAATGCATCTGATGGTTCAAGTTTAGGGGGAGATTTATCTCCTGAAAAAATTATAAATAGAGTGTGATTTTTGAAAACCTGTAGTTATAAAGTCTATTATAAAACTCACTATAAATGTGCAGCCCACCAAATAAATTGTTGTCTGGAAACAAAGCATAACATTTTAAAACCAAAACTTGTCTAGCAACAATCTGTCCTAGTTAGTAGCTCCTACTTTTATACTGGGAATGTAACAGGGGTAGAAAAGAAGATGCCTATAATTGGTGTTAACAGTTTATACCTGGATAAGTACTTGCTTCTTCTCATGCAGTTATGTTAGTTTCATTAACTAAAAACTACAAACTCTATTTTTTCATTAGGAAGTTGGGATGGTAGATGATTATCTGTTAAATGCAATTATACTGCCATTCAAGTACAATTTTTGATAATATACGTTTTTATCTATTTCACCTTATCAATATTCACCTTACCTGCCTATGAAAAATTTTATCAGCTGACCAATAAAAAAAAAAAAGTACTTGTAACCTGTTCTACATTAGTGAACTGTGTTACAAAATCTACACAAGGGCATGATTTGTAAAGCCTTTTTACAGTTGTGACCAGAAGTTTTATCTACGAAAAAGTAATAAAAATGGAGAAGAAAAACCCAACACCCCCAAAATCTTGTAGCTTGATTAGCCACTAGTTGACAAATAACACACTTGATAATGCAGATTTGATATGAAAAATCAGAAAAACCACCCCTCTACCATTTTGCTCCCCTTCCCCCCCACAATTTAATCTTTTTTAGTATGATCATGTCCCACTCAGTTCCACTAAATGCATACTGGGAAAAGACAATAGAGAAATGACAGTGAGTGTATAAAAGTAGTTTCAGTTTATCATCACAAATAATGGGAAAGAAAATAAACATTTTACTATTGCAGCATTCCCTAATACAAATAGAAGGATGTCCTAACCCATAATTATGAACTCAAAAAGATGTTAAAATCTTTCTAGCTTCCAAAAGAATCTTTCAAAGTACAAGAAAGGAAATACTTATTCTAGAGTAACTGTATAGCACTAATGTACTATTTATGCTATCACAGAAAATATTTACACTTAGTTAAATTTACTATGCCACCTGAAGAAAGGTGTAAAACCCCAAAGTGTTTAAGTTCTCTATTTGCAGTTTATTTTGTTTGGTTTTGGCCCAGCAATGTTTACTTGGAAATCAATGATTTCTAAGTGCAGAACAAACTTTACCCTGTTGTTTAAGGTTAAATCAAACAATAGCATAGTTCATATTAAAAATACCTGTTTCTAAAATACGGCATGACTGTGCTCACATCATTTGCAGGCACACAGGTATTAGAATTGGTCTCTACTATTTCAGGAAGACCGTAGAATGAAATGTACAGTCAGATAGGCACATTTAAACTATCAGCCATTAAAAAATCCTGTACTCTAAAATCTCCACAGTGACTTCCTTTGTGAACAAATTCTGATTTTCTTACAACTAATTCGAAGATATTTGCTGGAAGATTAAAGAACATAAAACCACTTGATAATTATTTAGAAATAAAACCTAAATTTTATGGGGTTATTCTGGTACTGTATTTTTCACATGATCAAAGAAATAGAATTGCAAGGGGGTAATTCAGAGTTCTATCAAAGTCAGCTCCTGTAGAGATCCTGGGCACAGGATTTTTCTTATCGTTTTTGGGGCAATTTGTTTTCTTTACTCCTCTATGTACCTTTCATTTAAGAACTGAAATTTGAACTAATTATTATTACTCTCCACTAGATCAGAACCATAACAACCATACCAATCAAACCTGGATCGTGCCTTTCATCGTGTTTTATTTAAAAAGCATATTGTAAATGTAAGAAAACCACTACTGTCCACTTTGGACTACTTTTTTCACAAAAAACTGCTGAAGTGAAAGGCTGTGGCATCAAAATGTTAAGCTACAAATAAAAAAAAAGGTTGTAGATTCATTAGGTACCACTCCCCACATTCCTAAAGAACTGTATTTAATACTATCATCACTTGAAGATTAAAAAAATATCCAAATTTAAAAACCCCAAACTATTAAACATTTTGAGAACACTTAAAAATCTCAGAACAGGATAATGTGCTGATTCATGCACGCTTTTTCTACCAATGCTCAAATCTCCAGCAATTTCTATGTTTGGAACTAAACACTAAGTTGCTGTTTGAATGGCAGTTATGGACAATCATTTTATTGACTTCGCCTCTCAAAAATTTTGATAGCATTAAGCCACAACAAATAGAGACTATTTTATTTATTACCATGCTTCCACTTTCCCTTAAGCTCTTTCCTCCTCCTATTCAAGGCACTTATTCAAAAATTAAACACATCTCTAACTCTCCAAAGAAAAAGTTTAGTTTCTTAGAACTAATCATGAAACAAAGTCAATAGAATTCTTATGAATGACAGATTTTCTTTGCATCATTTAAAAATAAGCAATAAAAACCTCAGAAACTCAATTTAAAAGCTAAAAATGAAAATATGATATTTAATTAAAACATGAAACTAGTCCTTCCAGCACACTGCTCTCTTTGAAATCAATGGCAATTCGCCAAGAGTAGACGCAGGCCTGAGACAAATGTTTTGAGGAGGAAGAGAAGCAAAAGGGGAAGAGCTAGGCAGATGTGGCTGACTTGATTCTACAACACGAAATTTGTTAAGACTTATCAATAGTTAGCTTTATTTAAAATAGATAAATAAATAAACAAAGAACCCTAAAGCCTACCCACTCTCCTCCCTAGAGTCTGGAGTAGTGAATTAAAAAGGCTACAAACACAGTACAACAGCCAGAGTCTTCATTACCATTGACCTAGGCTCACATGATCCCTAATACATATTTTGACATTTAAGTGTATTTCCAAAAGTACAAAGATATTTTCCACTCAGGCATTTCTGACTGCTTTTCATATGAGATTGTTTGCACTTTCATTTTTTAACGTCTAAGTTTTTAAAACTTTGCTACCATGAAAAGTAATGGAGGGAGCTTTTTTTAAGAAGATCATTCTACTCTTATAATATTTGTTGTGATTAATCAGCTATTTTCATATTTTAAAACTATAATTTTAAAATCAGTATTTTAGATTTAATATTAGTTTATCAAATTCTTTAATTCACACTATTACTCACATCACAGCACCTGACTGAAGCGGTTCAGAACAGTACTCATTTAAACCTGGTTTACAATCTTACCTTCTTCTTCTCCATCTTGCTCTAATGCTGCACTTTCTTCCTCGAAACTTCCAATACCTGACTCTATTTGAGGAGCTTGGTTGTGTTGCTGACTGAGTTTGTTGCGAATAATGCTAATTTCTTTCTTTAACAGCTTTGCTCTTTTGCTCCTTGACCCACTGGATTTCATTGCACAGGTGAGATCAAGTTTTTCTAGCAGCTCTCTCAGCTGTTCTTCCAGGGACATATGTGCTCTGTTTGCAGGATTCAGTAACCTATCCACTGAAGTCAAAACACGTACAATAGAAAACATGTTAGCATTTCCCAGAATATTCTCAGAACAGCAATACCAACAAAAGGAAAAAAAATGAATTTGCATGCCAAAATAAAAAAAATATCATCAAAAACCTATTTAGATTATAATTAGAAATACTGAAATTAATTTCTACTATACATTTACTATTTTTCTTAATCGGCATTTTGCTCAAAAAAACTTAAGTAGTAGAGCAAAGAAGTAAAAGGTCAGAAGGAAGACCTAATTAATCTTTCCCACTTGAACAGGTGAATTCCTTCTTGTTAAAGAAAAGGACAAAATTACGGTTATAAAAGAAATGTGTTAATTATTCTCCTTCACTGCCAAACTTCAGAAAACTCATGTGTATCTCAAAAACATAAGTTTTAATTCCTAGCATTACAAATGTGCTCAATTTTTTGAGTAGGTTATTTAGGAATGTGCTGAAGTTTATTCATTTTCCATGCCTTACAAGCATATACAATCATGTGAAAAAAGCACTCAACTTAAAAACTTTTCCTGTAATTTGTTAAATTAGGCTCTGACACTGCCAAAATCGGAATCCAGACAGCACTAATGTGTAATGACAGATCTGGCAGAATAGAAACACCAGACTCTTTCAAGCAATGTTTTTAAAGGGGGGTGGAGAATCTAGTTAGCAAACTGGACAGCAACAATCCTAAACATCTGTATGGAACATATGTGCTGTATGCAATGAAAAATGCAACTTTCAAAAATAATTGAAAAACATCTTACCATCTTCCCAAGAGAAAGGCTGGGGTGACTCAAGTTTAGGCCGTTCTGGTAAGTGCATTCCAGTTTCATTGTTATAACCAATTCCTTCAGCATCTCGCCTGGCTTGCCTAAGAACGACACCTCCTTGATCTCTTAACCGCACTGCAGCTCTATAAAATATTGTATCTTTTGCATTGTATTTCATACAATTATCTATGATCAGATTGAAGTCTTCTTCAAATTCAGTGAGGTTTTTATAGCCTTGAGCTTCTAACCGTTTCCGCATGGTAGAGAAATCCATAGGATGTTTAATATGATCCAAATAGTCCGGAACCTATGAATAAATATTTAAAACACAAATGGGTAAAATTGTCTTATTACAGACAAAGTAACATTAGTTACTAACAGATCTGCTTTTTAAACGTATCTTGTAACACCTCAATACAAGAAATTAAAGATGTAACTTAGAATTGCACATCTAGATATTGCAAACATTTGCATGCCAACAGAAGTTTACATATTACAGTATTCTGCATCTCAGGTAACAAGTCTGACCTCTACTAAGAGATGCTGAAACTACTTTTTCTTAGGAATTCTGTGGTTTTATGTACTACTTTATGTGCAACTAGTGATAGGACAAGGGAAAATGGCCTCAAGTTGCGCCAGGGGCAGTTCAGGCTGGATATTAGGAAAGATTTCTACACTGAAAGGGTGGTTAAGAATTGAACAGGCTCCTCAGGAAAGTGGGGCAGTGGCCATCCATGGAAGTGTTCAAAACAAATAGGTGTGGCACTTCGTGATACGGTTTAGTCAGCATACTGGTATAAGGTCAAAGACTGGACTTGATGATCTGGGTGGTCTTTTTCAACCTTAATGATTCTACATATAATAAATAGATGCATATGCAGTATATGCACAAATGCACACATGTATACTCTAAGTCTGTCTAGTTTCACCTTCAAATAAGAACACAGTATCTGCTTTGCAATTTTTCATATCCTTCAAATTTGCTTTACCAAGATCGTCCTACTGAAAAGTGTAAGTATGTACCCAACATTCTATACAAGAATGGGGTATTGCCATACAAGTATTTCGCAGAAATTATTTTGGTATATAAGCATAAAAAGGCTTTCATAGCAGTAGACCATAACTCATAATGTTAATTATCAGAATAAAGACTAAAAGCTAACACTGCTTCTAACTTTGCATGTAATGACTTGTTTCCTGTAGTTAAGTGCCACCAAGCCACATGTAAACATCAGGAAACACAGCTGCAAACATACCTCTTTAAGGTTCACTGGCTGAGCAAATATACGAGCAGAATCCTTTTCCTGCAGCTGATCCAGAACCGAGCGCAGAAGTACAGTGAATGGAATAAGCTGAAGTTCCATAGTAACCTGCTCAAGCTTGACCTAAAGAAGTAACAGTTATCCAGCTGAGCACTGTCCATTAACATACTGTATTAAAGTTGTTTAGCAGCAATAGTATAGTATTTTAGATAAGATATAAAATATAAATACATTTAAGTAAATGATTCAGTACTACTTTCAATATCATCAGTTGGCATTTATCTGAAAAAGGTTTTCAGCTAATGATTTCATAAGGAAAAAAAAAAAATATCATTCTCATTCTTTCCACTCCAGCTTCCTAGAACTCAAATTTGTATTTTATATGTAAGAATTTTGTTCCACTTTTAAATGTATTTCTTAAAAGATGCTACATAATAACAGCTTCCAATTCACCAACAATGTGAAAATAGAAGGTAACGTTACAAATTAAATTTCAGTTGTACTGCTATGTTCAAAGTTTGAAAAGAGAATCTGATTTACAGGATACGTAAGACCAAAACAAAGAGTAATTGGAAAGAAAATGTTCTACATAAATTCCAAGAAAATTATTCCAGAAAACAGAATCAACATCTTCAAATACTTCAATATCCTTGTTATTTTTTTTTTGGAGACTATTTGAATTCCTCTGTAGCTTAATTTTCAGGCTCTTTTAAGAGTTATCAGCAATGACAGTCTTGCTATGGCTAAAGTAAATTCTTAATGAAAGATTAAAGGAGTGTGTGTGTGTATATATATATATATTAAAAAAATATATGCATGTAAATAAAGCATAAGTAAACACATACGTAAAGTACATGCATGTAAATACATGTGTAAAGCAAGTGATACGTGAATACATGTGAATGACGCATAGAATTCCAGAAAGCACTCCAGAAGGACAAAATATATTAGCTTGCAATGAATGTTCACAGTTTGCAAAAGTAAAAATGAAATGGTGTTTTTACAAATAAGGACCATTAAAAACTCCTAAGTGCAAACATTTTACAGTTCACAGTTTTCATGTAAGATTTTATCTTTCTGCATTATCACTTGCTCAAATCTCTTCTCCTGGCAATGTTAACTGTAGAATGTAGTAGGACTTCAGATGCAGCTTTTATTTTTGCTTTTTTCATGACAGGAGGATAAAAGTGCTTCTGAGTATATGGACATGTACTGAGAAAACCTGAATAGATCAAATCTTCTGCAGTTCTTCAGAAACCCATCACTTTTCAAAGTCTAAGAGAATGTTGTCTTAAATAATTTCTCTATAACAGTGCATACAGCATGGGCAACAAACAGAAGGAGTGGGAGGTCACAGTGCTGGTAGAGAGCTACACCCTAATTTCCATCACTGAAATTTGATGGGACGAATCCCATGACTCAAGTGTGACTATGGATGGTCAGAAGCTGGCCAGAGGGGCCAAGAGCATACCAAGGGGCAGTGGGGTTGCCTTCTACGTTGAGAAATTAATATACTCTGAGGAGTTATCTCAAGAAAAACCATGAGCAGGTTGAAAGCTTAGGCACCAAGGTGAGAGAAGGAACCCTCTGGTGGGCTGGTATTTATTTCAGATCTAGGCGAGCGTAGTGACAAAGCCTTCTTGCTCCAGCTACAGACAGGCACTGCTTTCGCAGGCTCCTGTCCTGCTGGGGACTTCAACCACTCTGACATCTGGAAAAGTAGCACGACAAGCTGTAGGAGACTCCTGGAGTACATTATGGATAACTTCACAAGGCAAAGCTTCCATGTGCGGCACAAGGAGATGATTCAGAACAGTCAGCACAGCCTTACCAAGGGTAAGTCCTGCCTAACTAACCTAGTGGTCTAACCAACCTAGTGGCCTTCTATGATGGAGTAACTCTTTTAAGCAGACAAGGGAAGATGTCGTCTATCTGGACTTCTCTAAAGCCTCTGACATGGTCCTCAACAACATCTTTCTCTCTAAACTGAAGAAAGATGGATTCAATGGGTGGTGCTCCACAGCTGAGGAACTGGCTAGATGGCTGCATCCAGAGAGCAGTGATCAATGGCTTAGACTCTGGATGGAGATCAGTAATGAGTGGTGTCCCTCAGGGGTCTGTACTGAGACCAGTAGTAGTTAGTATTTTCATCAATGACATAAGACCAAAGGATCAAGTGCACCCTCAACAAATCTGCAGATGACACCACGATGAATTGTGCAGTTGACACACCTGAAGGACAGGATCCCATCCAGACATGGACAAACTCAAGAAGTGGGCCCCATGGGAATCTCATGGGGTTCAACAGGGTCAAATTCCAGGTCCTCCTGCACCTGGGTTGTGGCAACCCCAGGTATCAGTACCAGCTGAGGGATGAATAGCTCCAGCCCTGTCAAGAACTTGAGATGTTGTAGATGAAAACCTCAATACGAGCCGGCAGAGTGTGCTTGCAGCCCAGAAAGTCAACTGTATCCAGGGCTGTATAGAAAGAAGTGTGGCCAGCAGGTCAAGGGAGGTGATTCTGTCCCTCTACTCTGCCCTCGTTTGGCCCCACCTAGACTGCTGCATGCGGCTCTGCAGCCCCCATCATAAGGCATAAAGCTGTTGGAGTGAGTCCAGAAAAGGGCCACCAATATGATCAGACTGGAGCTCTCTTCTGAAGAAAGGCTGAGAGAAACGGGGTTGCTCATCCTGGAGAAGAGAGGGCCCAAATGAGACTTTATTGCAGCCTCTCAGCACTTAAAGGAGGTTTATAAGTAAGATGGGGACAAACTGATTAGTAGGGCCTGTCGTGACAGGACAAGGGGTAACAGTTTTAAACTAAAAGAGGGTAGATTCAGACTATATATAAGGAAGAAATTTTTTACAATGATGGTGAAGCACTGGAACAACAGTTTGCCCAGAGAGGTGGTAGATGCCTTATTCCTGGAAAAATTAAAGGTTAGATTGGACGGGGCTTTGAACAACCTGATCTAGTTGAAGATGTTCCTGTTTATCGAAGAGGAGTTGGAGACTATACAATCCTTAATGTTCCTTTCAACCCAAGCCATTCTATAATTCTACAAAAATTTTATATATTTTAAATAGTTTGAGTGCACAGCATGCACAAATGTTACTTGACCCTATGTGAGGATTAAAATACAGCTGTCCTTCTACTGAAAAAACTGTGGGAATACTTAAATTATCTTTCCTTCAAAAAAACTTCACCAAATTAAAAGATGCTGCATTTACCTGTTCTCTTTTTAATTTTTCACGCTTACGTATAAGTTCTATCAATAAACGTGCTCTTTCAAGATCATGGCGCAGCCTTTGCCAGTACTTCAATTTTTCTTTTAAGGCTTGCATTTCTTCATCATCTTCTCTCTAAGAAAAGAATCAAAACATTTTCATGAAAAGAAAAATGCATACCTCTTTTTATAAGATAGTTCTATACAACTACAAAACGTATGCACATGAAAGGATAAACTACTGTCTTATAGTTATGGCACTTGCTCATAAGCTTCATGCTGCAACAACAGAAAACCTATGGTCAGGGTATCTTCCAGAGTTACTCAAGGGTCTAATTGAAAATAAAATTTAAACTAGAAAGCAATCCTATGGCAATGGCTATTGACATCAGAAGAAGCAACACAGCAAACAGCAACTGAGAAATACAAGAAACTGCAAAATACAATACAGGATTTTTGCATCAAAATCCAAACTAGGTGAACACCATCAGTTTCTTCAGAAGCTCCAGCCTGCCAGAAACAAATTACTCATGTGGTCAACACAGTCCACCTCCCTCACACCCAGCAGAACTAGGACACACTTGTAACAAAACAAAATAATTATGGCTTCCGAGGACAGGAAATTAAAATTATCTATTTATTAGATAACATAGTAACTTCAAATGGTATTACAGATGAATAATGCAGCAATATGCTCTTTTGGAAAATAGATGAAAGAATTTAATTTACACATTTTTCAAAATAAGTAATGTTTAAACACTTGTAGTATTTAGATTGATTTGTACATACAAAACCCAGAGTGTTTGTTTGCCTTTACTGTTTTTCATAAGGAAAAGTGAGGATACTAGAATACCACTTACAGGATTCAAATGGTATTGGTAATTCATCAGAAATGAGGCCATAAAGAAACTGAATTCCTGGTATTAGTACCAATTACACAAAAGAAACATCTGCTTTGGAAAATTATTACATTTGAAAAATGAGTATTTTATAAAAGCACTTCTGAGAGATATCCAAAACTTTGTATGCTTGCCCATAACTAGCATAATGCAATATACACTTGTTAAGTCATCTTGGAGGGTATTCTAAAACCTAAAACAAAACCAGTAAATTCCATCAGCTTTTATATATAGAAGACAGAGGAATAAAGGAAAGTGGCTAAGGAGATGAACAACAAACAACATTACAAATTATTACACCGAAAGCCATAAATTCCTTAAGAGAAGAATAATTTACAAGTACCATAGGTCCTCTAAAGGAAGCCTGTGCAATTTTTCAGATAGTTGGCTCTAAAAATAGAATTACAAAAAACTGGAAGCTTAGAAATACTATCTAATAGATTTGCCAGTGCTATAATTCTATCATCTGCATTGTATTTTATTGTTTCATGTACTTTGTAAAGGTAAAGCTTAGTTTTATTCAAACCTCTGACTTCACTGAAGTTGAAAATACTTAAAATATCAACTATTTTTGCACTAGAATATAGCAATCTGGAAATAACAGTTTGTTCCTCTTCATTAAGGAAAAAAAAAAACAACAAAAAGAAAAACAACAAGAAACTGGAGCTAGAAACTTCTAGTTCCCTTTCCCTATGACTATTACAACTGACAGTTGTAACTTCTTTTAAAGAGTTAAATCTTTACATAGACACAAGATAATTTAACTGCTGGGGTCACAATAGTTCAAAGTAAATTTTGACAGATAAGAATTTTAATATTTTCAATAATTTTCAATTCCTTAAAATTCTGAGGAGGCTCACTGAAACAAGAAGTCTACACTGCCACTAACTGCTACTCTCCCAAACCCCTCCATCTCTGAGTATAAACCTCATGCGTGGAAATGCAACTCAACTCTTAGCTGTACAATTTTTTCAGTTCTACTGTTTGTCAGAACCAAAATTAAACTGCCAGAAGTAGAAGGTTTGTCCTCCCTTTGCTTGCAACATTCAGAGCCTGCTCTTTTGCCCTATTTAGCCACGTAATTTAAGAAACTGGGGAACCAAGCCTGATGAAAGCAAAGTCAATGTCCTGGTTCAGGGCAAACTGAGGAGAGAACCTCCGAAGGGGTTCCTCTGGAAAGCAGATTCAAAGCATACTAGTTCTAGGGTGGGTCAGGAAACTTAAATACAGCAAGAAAAAATAATGTTACAGCAGGCCTTAGGGTAGTTTATTACTGACTTAAGTACTTGGCTGAACATCAAGGTGCAGTTGCACACAAATAAAAGAAACATCTTTTACTTGAATCAGTTGTTTTACCGATTTCATTCCATATAATAGCGACATACTTGTCAATCTGCAGACGTGACCCAAAATATCAAGAGCACCCTGCGTGCCTTTTTTTTCTGCACAATATACTACCTTTCTGAATGGCACTCCGGCTTGGAGATAACAGCAAGCCTCCAATTTTTTGACACTTCTATGCAAAGTAATGTTGGCAGACAGTTTACAGCTTTTGCCCCAACATATTTATTATCTGACATACAACATATATCTTAATTAGATTAAAAGGTCCACACAAGTCGAAGAGAGCATAATGCACTGGTTTCAAACAACCAACCAGTAAAAATTTAAGATACAAAGAGTTCCTTTCAAAATTTTTAGCTTTCTGACATTGAAAGCTTCTTTAAACTTTCTGGTAGGAAAGTTCTTCTTCCTTCTTACTACAACTGTCTTGACAGTCACCAAGTTTCATTTGACTGATGACACAAGAAAAATTTATAAAGAAATTCTCATTTGTAGAGGGACTCTTCATCAGGAACTGTACTGATAGGACAAGGAGCAGTGAGTTATAACTGAACAATGGGAAATTTAGATTAGATATTAGGAAGAAATTCTTGACTGTGAGGGTGGTGAGACACTGGAACAGGTTGCCCAGAGAAGTTGTTAATGTCCCATCCCTGACAGTGCTCAAGGTCAGGATGGGTGGGGCATTGACTAACGGAGTCTAGTGGAAGCTATCCCTGCTCATGGCAGCAGGGTGGGAACTAGAGGATCCTTAAGGACCCTTCCACTCCAAACCATTCTGTGAGTCTATGATTTTCCAACGGACTTAGTTCTTGCTGAACATAGTATTACCTAGAAATATGACCTAGTATTAAATATTACCTAGAATAAACATTAAGTATTACCTAGAATATTACCTATTTGTTAATACTGAGGGGAGAGGAAAACATTTTTAAGTCTACACAAAGAACATGCAGCACAGCTGAGAACTTGTCTCACCATTAGTATGCTACCAGTGTCTCCATACTAGCAGGAATACTGTCAGTGTAGCACCATATCCCTCCTTATGCTGGATATGAATGTGTGAGAATGCCTCACTCCTTAGAGAGATTGTAACTTAATATGATACAAGCAAAAATAGAATGACAGTGATGAAACTGGACTTTGAGCAATAGAATTAGTTTTATTAGCATGCTCTGCTGGACTTGTATGGCAATCAGACAAAACCATTTAGTGGTTGCAACCTGTGTTCTTAACAAAATCTTCAGTGCAGGTGTGACCTTAAGTCATCAGCACCTTCTCTTTTATTTCTTCTAACAGCAGCAGCAACAAGCTTCTACACTTACATTTCATGCCTTATTTTCATTCAAGTGTTCTTGAAGTTCAGGGGAAAAAAATGAAAATAATGAGGATGTAAATCTATTAGAGTATTCCAATACCTTTCATTAATTTCTCTAGGTGGAGAGAGAAGTGAGAGCATAAACCATTCTCTTAAGAGAGTACCTTATTCCTGCAAATAGTGAGGCAGTCCAGGACTTTTAGCCTGGTTTAGAACTCTTAGATCTTCAAAATCATATCATAACTGAACTCTGAAACACATTTATTAGGAAGTAAGTCTAGATTATGAAGACCTCTCCCTTACCAAAATTTGTTCTAGTAACCAAACAGAGAGGGATCAAAACCACTTTCTACCACACATCCTGAAACCATTTTCAGTGTTTTGGTTTGTCATTATAACACTTCTTTTCTGTTTAAATAACAATTTTTAAAAAACTCTGAATCTCATTACATCATTGGTTATATTTGATTAACTAAAAAATCTATGTAGGTTTCTTGATATTCTGACCCCTCACACAAAATAAAAAGAATTTTCCCGTCTGGACTGAAATGAACAAAATAATCATGCCTATCTAAAAATTTTTAAGGTGCTCTCACAACAGCTATGCCATTGCTGTTTATTGTCTTGCTTACAAACTGGTTTATACTTGGGAGTAACAAAATACATTAATTGCCTTGCAGTTATGACTGCTTTAATAAATAGCTATTGAAAGTGCTCTGGAAAAGACACAATGTCATACACAAGACACTCGCTACTCACTGAAAAGCACTAACTACACATTTTTCATCAACAGACTCGTTTAGTACTCAGTTCACCTTGAAACTAGATTTTACTTTTCAAAAGAACAAACTTTTCAACAGACCAATATAAATAGCTTCCAATTTATTTAGAATATTATTTCCTTATTTAAGAATTGTTCTCAAATTAGAAAAGAAAATAAAGAACTGTTTCTACTGAAGTGTAAACAGGCAATTGAACTTTAAAATGCTCATATCAAAGGCCTATTTTTAATTGAACATCAATTACAATAATAGTTTTATTGTGATAGTCATTATTTAAATACATAGAAATGTTGCACCCTTATCATGCCATCCCAGAGAAAACTGGCTTGTGTAATTTTTCGTATGCTAACAATGGTCTAGTTCTATACTGCCACAATAGCACCACACTTCTGTGCTTGCCTTTAGTATTTTGTAAGGACTCAAGCTCATTTAAAAAGAAGTTTATAGTCTGAATAAATTAATTTCAACTATTATTGGGTAACACTAGTTAGGTATCACTCTTCAGAACCTCTCATGCAGAAGTAAAAGATTAATCAAACTTCAAAATGGTGTAATGCAGAAACAACGAAAACAAGATAAACAAGTGGTTGATTTATATTCAAAGTTCACCTAAAAGGAGTCCATGTAAATGGAATTTGAGAATCTCAGCTATGAGGAAAGGCTGAGAGAGCTCGAACTGTTTAGCCTGGAGGAGAAAAGGCTCAGGGGCAGAAATCTCACCAATACACATAAATACCTGAAGGGAGGAGGCAAGAAGATGGAGCCAGGCTCTATTCAGTGGTGCCCAGAGACAATACAAGAGGCAATGGGCACAAAGTAAGAACAGACATCAGAAGACTTCTGGTTTTTTTCCTAAACTGTAAGGGTGACCAAGCACTGGCACGGCTGCCCACAGAGGTTATGGAGTTTCCACCCTTGGAGATAACTGAAAAGCCAACTGGACATGGTGCTGGACAACCTGTTCTAAGTGGCCCTGCTTGTATCAGATGACCTCCAGAGGTCCTTTCCAATCTCAATTATTCTGGAAATTATTAATTAGTTTTTCCACAAGAAAAGCTAAAAAAATAAACACACACAAACATGACAGATCAAATAATTAGGAAGCAGTGTTGACCATGGTATTTTTTATGACTACATCAATCAATGACTTAATCTGCAAACAGAAATACAATTCTAACAAAAATAACAGTTCCACTTCAGAGGGGGAAAAAATTCAATTTAATACAAGTAAATTATTATAAAATTAATTCCTATGTTTTAGAAGCTATTTCACAGGAAGTCAAGCGCCAGGAGAATGGAAAGAACACACCCACCTACACATTCCATTCCATTATAACTCAGATGTAGTAAAAATTTCCACATCATGATGCTTCACAGCGTTTTAAAGTCTACACACATGGATCCACACAATTCAGAAGTTTAAATTATTTTTGAAGCTATCCAGTAACTTGCAACCAAAACAGACTGTTTTGATGTTTTTCAGCAACTTATTCATAGGAGTGTACAACTAAACTTATACTTGTCTACAATCCCACTTAACTGTGTCAAAAGCAAAACCAGAAGCTGAAACAGGTCTTGGAACTTCATCAATAACTTCCAATTTGTTATTACCAAACAAGGTGGGCAATACAGATCTGAATACGAAAACTGTAAACTAGCCGTCTAACCCTTTACCTGTTAAAATCCACATTTTTTTCAAGTGTCAAATAAGACATCTGCTTTGCATCTTTTGATGAACTTAAAACAACTTTTATTTTTTATCTGACAGTACATTGAAGAATGAGTTCCAAAAAACTGTAACACTTACCAAAGAATAATGGCATTATGATATTTGTGATTATAGTATTTTTGTGAAATATTCAAGCAAAACAGAAGAAAAAAGCGGCACAATTTTTTTTTACATCTCACCTATTAAAAAGTATTAGATAATTCCCAACTGCCAAAATAGGTAATATCACTTCAGAATAGGTTAAATAATTTATTCAGTCCTGAGTAAAAATAAAGTTTTTATTTTGTGCTAGGCTTTCTAGTTTATTTTTAACTCAATAAAATAGAAAATTTCCAATTTCTTCTTATAAATAAAAAGTATGCCACATACCTGTTGTGTGTTTCTTTGTGACTGTAAACTGGACTGCAGCCTTCTCAAGAGTGGAACACCATTCCTAGACAGTCTTTTAAGCAACCAGTAACTGTGCACTCGTTCAACAAAATGCTTCTTTCGCTGAATGGCCACCTGATTCATAATCTTATTTAATCTAAAACATGGAAAAACTGATATTGTATTTTTCACAGCAAAGCATAAAACATATTTATCTACGGAAGTTAAACATCACATATATATGAATGTATACTGTAAAACCAGAAGTAATCACTATGCTACTAACTTCTTTCAGTAAGATCTCTTTCAGTACAATTATTTCTGAGCAGAAAATTACAACCAAATACATCTGCTTGACACTGCAGGTTCTACCAAATACATTAAGACACTTTATAAAGCTAAAGGGAATCAATTTTTTTGTAATCATTATTGGAAGAGCAATCCCAGATTAGGGCTGAGAATAAAGCTTTATGTGCATTTTGCATAGAATGATTTTCCTATTGAAAATGAAATCAGATAAAAAGCTCCAAATCACTATGAAAATCATCAGATCATTTGTTGACATCTACAGAAAGATTAGTAGTTTATTTTACAGACAATACATCTTCAAACCCCTCCCATAAAAACATGCAATGAAAGCTTTGTATTACTCTATTAATAATAAATTTCTGACAAATAAACCAAACAAAAAATATAAAACACAGGAACAATTATTATTTTACCCCACACATACAAGAAAATAACCAAACAGAGAAGACATGAGGACGATGTAAACAGTTAAGAAAATATTTTGATCAAAATCAATCAGTATTTTCTCCAAAGTTGTTTTTTAACAAATGTAAATGCTCTATCTCAAGGAAAGTGCTTTATGAACATCACACACAATAATGATTCCTGTTTTTCAAATAATGACATGTTAGATAGATGACCAAGTCTCAAACACGACAGTGGCTTCTAAAAACATATTAAAAAGAAAGCTTATCTGAAACAAATCTTCAGCTGTTTGTGCCTACAATATCTTGAAATTACAGCAAAATAGAAGTTAGAAAAAGCTAATAGTTATAAAATGAAAATATTTTCTCTTTGTAGGATAATGCTGGTATTTGTAAATGGTGGCAAGCCCTTGTAAAATTAACGCAAGATGCCCCAAGATACCAACCCCCTGTATTGCAAGAGATGGTTCCTTCATCTGGGGGCAGGGGTGAGCTGGAAAGAGAGCTGGATGTAAAACAGTTACAGAAAGGACAGTAACAATGAAAAAAGAAATCTGTTAATTCTTCACTCAGAATATTACTACTACCTACAGCAAAACTCTACAATTGATAGTAGAGGGTTTATCACATATTCTCCAAAATTTAATACTAAACCAAGAAAATATTAACTCAAGAAGTGCCTGATTTGTAGAGTAGTACCATGAGACATTTAAACAAGAATCATGATTGTATATACATACAAAGTTTTTCTACTTTTCCCCTTTTTGTATTAGGAAGAAAGCAGTTTTGCAGGTAAGTGATAAAAGCTAAGTAGTCAAAACACCTCAAGAAAATCTAAAGTTAGAAGTAAGCCTTGGGTAAAATGTTTTTTAAGAGTGTCTGGGAAAACTAAATATTTTTCAGGCTAACATACAAGTGAGTGTACTTTGAGTTCAAAGGTCATCTATCTCTGGGGTTTTTTGGACTGTGTACAAGATAAGGTGCAATAAGTCTATTCAGTGCTACTAACTATAGCTAAAGTTTTCAGTCATCACAAGGTAAAGGCAGAGCAAACTCAGGTTTTCTTTAAAATACAGTGCCATTGTGTCCTTTGGTTTCTCAATGACAGTGTTTTTTTAATTAATAACTAAGCTAGTTAGGCATTCTTGAAAAATTTTAGCTTAAATTAAAGCTTAGGTCTGCAGATGGACTTCAAACTGTCTTGTACATCTTTCACTGGAAGGCAGACACAGTCTCCACAAAGATGCAGAAGAGATGTGACCCTACTAAACTTCAAACAACATAATTACAATTAATTATAGAATGCAATCAAAGTCAAATAATTGCTTTCACAAATCTCTTGGAAACAGTAAAACCTACTGAACCAAGTCAAAAAAACACAGCCAAATATACAACTATTTGGAAAGATCAGAGAATCATAACATGAAGAAAGGTGCCTTGGCTTCATGCCCATCAGATGTGGCAAGACAGCAAACATCTTTAACTACAGCTTTAAGTACCTTTGCCAATTCACATAACAAACCATTCTATTAATATATAATTATAGAGTGTTAAAAGAAGCTTAAGAAAGATGTTCACAGAAGACACACTCCAACTTTCAAAATATAAATAGACAGAAGGTAATTTGGACTGCAGAGACTACTTTAAAAGTAGATGGAAACTACTCGTCTCTGCCTTCTCCTCTAAATTAAACCAAGTATTTCATTTAAACAACACACATGTGTAGCAGCTATATACTTGCCAAAATACAGAGCTCTGAAACTCTTCATGTGGCAGGTATCTACAGAGCCTCTACACTATGAACTTAGTGCTAGGAGGATGTTACATCTGCTGTTAGACTAATTACCCACTACCTATATCAGCTCTTCAACCATCCTTTTGCTTAGTCTGATACTTCCAGGCAGACTTTTACTGTCCCAAGCACCTTAAATTTTCATGGGCAATGCAACTATTTTGGGGAAATGAGACAACATTGCTGTAGAACCCTGTAAGATGCACAGACTGGGTACTGATTTTGAAGCTCCCACCACCTAAATGAATTTTCCATACATTCTACTTCCCTTTTTTTTTTCCAAATGAAGATGTAATAAAAAAACCCTGAATAAAGAAAAAAAACAAGTCATGTATTTGGGCTACGTAAGGGAGAGCTATTTTAAAACTTCATCATTTTGCAATTTGACTTGGATCCTTGACCAGGATCTGACTTGGACATAACAGGATTAATTGCTACAGCACACTGAGAAATCCCCAGTGCAGAGGCAAGGCTTAGAGAACTTGGGGCACCTCCCAGAACTACAGAAAACACCTCAGCAAAGGCATTTTTTTTGCTATGGCATTTGTTCACATTAGAACTTTTTCCAGTTCATCAAAAAAAACCAGCTTTCTGTATTATTTTCTAAAGGCAAGTCAAGCATATCAACTACTGGGAGAAAAAACCATAATTTTCCCTCAACTTAACCAGTTACTTAAAACAAAATACATTGATAGAGGAATTTGAAAATTCTTAAAAAGGTGACTGCGTTCCAATGATATTCAGTGACTGCTGCTATCTAGCTGGTCTCACAAAAGAAGTGTTAGGTTTCAAGCTGATGACCACTGCAGCCTTTTGATGTTTTAGCACTACCAGTCACACTGATTCTTGTTTCTGTTTTTTTAGAGCTACATGCCAAAACTACACAGATGACCAAAACATTTTTCAGAACTATTTTAATTGTGCCACAGCCAACTGAGTGAGCCAGAACTACTTCCTTTCCCCAGGCCAAGCCCTGTAAAACACTGATGCGCACTACAAATGGGGATATCATACAATTCCCTGCTTGTCTTTAAACTGGCAAAGGTCCCTTTTGAACTGAACCTTTGAAATAGCACCTTTAGTCTCCTCACATGGAGACATCTGATGGATAATCTACCCTGTAAAGGATGACACACTTAATGCACTGGTCAATGCATTCAGAGAGCTGAGTGTGTTACTCAGTCCTTGTTTTCTCATCTTTTAGAGAAATGCGTAAAATAAATTTTGTCAACGTAAGAGATGTGCTTTTAACATATTAGCAAATCTCACAGCTGCCTTCTTTGACTTATGACTTCCTTTCCCAGTTTCAGTTACATATCACTGTGGCAACTATGGCAACTGGTTACAGGGAAAAGTGAAACCAGTATTTTTAGTAACCAACGGTGTGGCAGTTTAACCTCAGAAAGCCAATGAGAGATAATCAGCCACTTTTTTATCTATTTTACTAACCCTTACACAGACCATACATGCTTTTTAATACCACAGGCATTATTTTAGTATTACAACACCTCAAGATGCTTAAGTTTTTGAAATATAAACTGGAGAGAACGTTTTCTTGAGCAAGTACATGATTTTTGACAACATTACTATACTACCTCAAGCACAAGGAACTCAATATGAAAATCTGTATTAATCAAACACCCAAAGAAAGATCAAATATACACTAAAACAAAGCATTTTTTGAACATGAATGAACCCTAGTATTTTAATTACCATACCTGTCCTGAGTCTCCAGTTCTATCAGTTTGCTAATTTGCATTGTCCTTTATCCAGCATAGCACTACCAAAGGTACACACAACACAGGGAAACTGTATTATATCCTGTAAAATTTCATTCAGTATCATTAACCTACCAGTTTCTCTTGACCTACGCTAATACCCATTAACAATCAAATTATGTTCCACTTGACAGAGCAAATAAAATACCCTTATTTTCCCACACAAAGATTGCAGATGTTTTAAAACCTGTCAGAACAAAATGTTAAAAAAAATTTATTGAACAAGTTGCAACAAAATCAACTGAGTTTCCAGAACACTTGAATTTTCAAGCCTTGTTCAGCAAAGTTCCACAAAATATACTGAGACTTGTAGGAAGCAGGAAAGACGCAAGACTTCCCTCCAGATAATTATAGTAATTCCAATGACACTCACTGGAAGACAATTAGAATAAAATTAGAATAAAAAGCTATGGAAGAATTTATTTGGGGAATTGGAATTAATTCTGGAGACTTAACAACTATTCCTCCTACCTCCATATCAAAAAACTTCAGTTTTTGAAGATCAGAATGCCCACTTGGACAGATGAAACTCTCTCTACTCTTCTCATGGACACCTTTGGCAGCAGCTGCTTATCAAAGTGTTTGTAAAACTCATCTTCCAATACACTTTTATTTAAACAGTGAAAAAACACAACTTTGTTATCCTATTCCTCAATAAAACTTACTATATGACTTATTAACTTAAAAATAAAAAACCCTCAAACTGTTCTGACCAACTTGAAAGACAATACAGGCAAATGAATAACTATGTAAACATCAGAATCCATCTGCATGTCTTTACTTCCTTTTGAAAAAGGATAACATTCCTTTAATACCAAGCAGAAGTAAGCTAGATGCCTAACAGAGTGCATATCAAATCCTGCAAAGACTGAAAAAGATTTCATTTAAAGCTCTGCAACACAAGTCTTCAGAATCCACATGCAACAAATACACACTTTCTTAATTAGAGCTACTTTGCAGGTTTTATTCCTTTTGGACTGTTATGTTTTAGAAGTCTAGCTACTGAATTTGGCTCTCCTAGGTTGAAAGTCTAACAGTATATATTTAATTGACTGATACATCTTCTGAAGCCTGAAAGTCTCTTCAGGTTTCTATTCTTTATTCAACATTTACTGGTATTTAAATAGTATTTGATTTTGAATGCACATGTAGGAAGCACCTTGTCTTGCTTACATGACTGTGAACCCCCTATTTTTCTATTTGAGCAAGCAGCTTGTAAATTTTTGCTTGTGCAGGAAAAGTAGAACAGTGAACTGAAGAGGTAAGAAAACACTGTTATTTCAGTTAATTCTGTTATCATCTTCCTATTCTAACAGCTAGAGTTTGTGATATTCCAAAACTTTGGATAAGGAAAAAAACCCCAAAACAATAAATAAAAAACCAAAACCAAACCAAACTCAAACAATGAAAACCACCCCACCCTGTCACACTGGAAAAATTTCTTCTCAGAAAAATCATATGCACAGATTTATCTCTGCCAGTTCCTATACATATATAATAACCACACATGATTTTGAAATCTAGTATCAAAAGGCTAAATTCACATCAGATGTACTATTAAAAATCACATTTTGATCTGTAATAAGAAGAAAGCTCAGTATTTATCTTCTAATTTTTTGTGCACTCTGTAACTTGATAATTGAATTTAAAAAACTGCCAGGAGACAGTTCTTCAGACAATGCATTCTTTAGATGCTTTGCTATGGCACAAATCACAACATCCTCTATTTGCCACAAAAAAAAACTGAATGGAAGTTCACATAACTGGTGAAATTCAGAAGTTCTGAAAAACAAAATCACATAAATCTTGGTCTTCATAACTGCATTATCACATATACAATCATTGTGGACCAAACCCCTTACAAAGCACATAGAATATTAATTATATGCCTTACAGAGGTAACATATTAATTTAAGCTTCTTGGCCTTGTACACGTAAAATAAACAAAAGAAAAAAAATGCATTATTTTTACTCAAAATCTACTTTTACGATTTACTAAATAAGTTACACTTCTTTGAACACATTAATTAATCCTTATTTAATAAGCCAACCAGTGTCAAGATGAACTAGCTTCAAAATAATGCTCTAAAGTTACCTTTACTTTTTCTAAATACTGCTGAGGCAAAACTAGTGGACACCACAGTAGCTTTTTTAACTTTGGGAAAATTACTTTTTTATTTAAGCAAAGAGATCAGGATGACATCAGTAGTAGTTTCTACATGTAACAGAAAGGTTTCAAAGTCAAACAATGTGACAACACAAGAAACATCAGCAGTCGAAGACTTCTGGCATTCCCCTCAGGTGATTCTATGATCCAAGTATTAGGTACAGTCACAAGGCATACCTACATCATGCTCCCCTGGAATTAAAATAAGCATTTTCACATTGTAAATTCATTCTGTAAATTATACATACATGTATATTCAAGGATAAAGAGCTAACAGACATTGGTCTGGATTTATTCAGCTTCCAAGTTCTTTGCAATGCTGGTCCCAGCAGTATTTTCCAATGGCTTTTTTTATGCTGAATTTTAAGCCACATTTCTTGTTCTTTCCCCAACCTTGAAAACTTTCTGAATGTATTAAAAAAAACCCGAGAGTACCCTAAAAAACGTTTTAAAAAATCCCCAAAAGAAATCCACTAGCTACATATATGAATAAGAAGCATTATCTGTGAAGGCAGACTAACAGTGTTTTGAAGGCTTTGTTAATGTTCCTTTCCCCTTATACTGCATTTCAACACTTTCTGTTTATTTATTATTTATTTTTCTGGTCCATACTTCCTTTCAGAGACAATCAATATTCCTGTGTTAAGATAACAAGACTACATTTAATTACTTGGTAAGAAAGTTCAGGATAGCTCAACTGGGTAAATTATAAACCAAAAGAAAATACTGGTTTTGCCTTGAGACACAGTAACAGAAATCCAGCTTATTACCAGGCACAGTATTCCTCCTAATAAAACCAAAGATCAACATAAAGAAATCAGTTAAGGTGGGGCACATAAATGCTGATCTGTCAGAAGAGCTGAAATGTTTTTGTAAGAGTCACAACAATTTTTGCTCTCAGTTGTCAGCTATTACTTACCTTACTGTCATAACAATCTTATAATTCTTTTTTAACATTAATGATGCAACACACCTCATGCAACAACATACAATGTTTCTACTTCTAATAAAAGTGGGACTTTTTTACTTATTCTTTGCTTTCTATACAAGTATTGCATTTCAAATGTTTTCTTAATTTCAGACATAACAAACATGCCATGTTTGCAGAAAGAGAAACTAAAGATGAAAGCAAATCTTTATATACTTTTAATGCCAGTTTCTACTTAATAGAGCAGTACTTGCAGGAATGGCATTTTAATAAAGCAGATTACACTGTATCTCAGTGTATACTTTTAAAACTCTGAAGATTAAGTATTTAATATCACATTCTATTTCCCTCCAAGTATATAGGTACAATATTGTAGTTTCACAGCATTTTTAAATAAGGTGAATATTGACACTGGCTAACAAGCAAACATATTTAAATGCCTCTTTTGACACATAAGATCAAGAGGCTACACAAAACCGATGCTATTTGTACTAGAGAATCAAGCATTCAAAAATAAGAGAAACCATGTAGTTTTCCCAGCTAACATTGTAACACTTCTGCTTCAGGTACCCATCCTGCTCGCTGAATAAGGTAACAGTTATAAAAGACAAGGATGAGCAGCAGCAAATTTAAAAAAAAAAAAACCACACAAAAAATTCAGCAGAGTCAGTGCAAGATAACTGACAGAGAGAAGCAGCTGGATTTAGATTGCCAAAACAACTCTAAAAGTTAGGATTTCCTAACTTGAAAATTCTGAACCTGCAGTCTAAACAAAATCCTTTCTTGTATTTTTTTTTGGGGGGGAGGGCAGGGGGGAAATCTCTCTACTAAGCAAAATTCAACCATTACACATCCCTAGTGGCATATACTATACTTCAAGAACAAAACTGCCATTTTCTTCAGCCAAACTAGCTGGTGGAAGTGGGAGGCTACTTTTGGACTACCATTTGCCAGGAGGAGCAGGTACTGTCTGTCTCTCCCATACAGTGGGAAAGTTGTAGAGTGTCCTTTCCCACTCTCCTTCCTACACAGCACACTACTCTGGTACTTCCCAGGAACACAACTTTTAGATGATCCTCATTTCTACCTTTAAACAATCAAAAAACCCAAAAAACAAACGAACAAAAAAGCCCACCAAAAACAGGCAAACAAAAAAAGCTAAAGAGTATGAACAGTACAGTGTAAGCCACCATGTTCAGGAGTTTGGTATTTCAATAAGAACTGAATGGAATTTCCAAGTAAAGAAACAACACATCTCTATAGCCAGGTCTGACAAACATCCTCCGTGCATAAGAGTTCCCTGGTAGTCCCACACATTATTACAAGTGCTAAGCAAGTCACAAGTCAGCACTGAGAGCACTGAAAACTGAAACCACATTACGGCTCCAAGATGAACTACCACACCTTTGGAAGTAGATACTCAGGTATAGACTTTCCAAAATACCTAGGCAACAGGACAGATATAGGCCCATCATTAAAAATAAATTACAAAAAAAAGAGAAAAAAGAAGGAGGCAGGGGAGGTAAGCATTTATCTCCTATCATCTGTGATTAGCAACTTCGGATCTGCACCCCTAAATCAGTAGTTCACAGATGAGAGATCATAGAATTAGATTATAAATGACCTAGAGAACGACACTATCTATATAATTTAATTGCAAAAAGCTTAGAGTATGACATCTGTGTAAGAAATTCTGGCTGAAGTCATTCAAGGTAGTAGCATAGAAACCTGACCTAAGGTAAGCTGATCCAGAAATTCATAAGCTACAAAGGTTGTGTAGAAATTATGAAGTATGCTGTTCTACACCCAATCTTTTTAAAATATCCTGAAGATTAGGCTAATTGTTTTGGAAAACAGAATTATTAAAAACTGTGTTACTAAAATGCTCAGTCGTTCATGTACTCTCACTATCCAGAAAAGGATACAAATCCTTCTCCTTAAACTGAACATAAATTGCAAGATGGTTTTCCTCAAGCCTCACCACTTGTACTCAGGGGCTGCATACAGCATGTACTGTTCTCCATTACGATCTTCATATCTGTGCACTCTTCCAACTACCAACTCTGAAGAGCCAGTAATATGCTGAGGAGGCGTACAGCCTAGGTATTAAGAAAGCAATCTAAACCAAGCATCTCCATGTGTGCCTCAATTTCCAGAGATGTTGAAAACATATTAAAATCAAATTCTTCAGATAAAAAAGCACTAGTGGTTAAACACTGAGTATATATATTTATTCTCTAGTAACTTAAATAGCTTATTTGCTCTTTCTCAAAGCCTCTGAAAAATCGTGCTTCAGCTCCAAGGGAAAAAAAGAGTATTTAAAAAACAGATTAGAGAAAAAAAATAATATAAATGAAGACTACTGTGAAATGATCCAAATAATATTTTAGTACTTTATGGGTATGTACTTAATTCCTACAGAAACACAAGAGTGTTTCCTAAACAGAAAAAAATTGAAGAACAGCTAAAGAAAACTTGACAACTTTGGTTCTCAAACTAGAGATCTGGGTCTGCAGTGTAATCACTACTCCTTTTAATATGCCCATTTGTTTCAGTTTTAATTCAGGGGTCAGTTTTCTAGGACAGAACATGTTCACGTTACAAAGACCACTTAACCAAGGGCCCCCCACAGCCAAAGACAAGCAATTTATAATAAAGCTCAACTTTAAAATACCTTTAAACCATGCACTTTTTACACTTATGACATACAGTATAGGAACTGTACTTGCTTCTAGAAATATGAAGAGATGCATAAAGAGAAGAAAGCTGAATTTCTCTGCAGTCTTGAAAAGAAAGTCAATCATTAACGTGAAAAAAAAGGAACAATAAAATGTCTCTGTATTTTTGCTCCTGGCACCTAATGACTATTTTTAAAAAAAGCCATCTGATGATAGCATCTTTTAAGGGTCTTGCTTTTTTAAAAGTTGCCAATGGAATGAGCTGCCAGAGGCACAACTGAGAACATACTTTCTAATCTTCAACTCTTAGTTCATGTTCTTTCTTAAAGTGTCCTAAAAAAATCAAAACAAAAACACATTACACTATCAATTGGGATTGTCCTAATTAAGACAAAGCTGAATTATTTTACACCAACTTTCCCCTTCCATGGACAGTAGTCCCTGTTTAAATAGCAGTCTTTTTGCCTACTGTCAACTGAAGTTTTTCTACAGTGCATCTATACAAAAAAAACCATTTTATCAAGCCAATCCTAACATAGAACAGAGTAATCAATCTGATGTTTGTAAACATCACATGGGAGCTGAAGGCTGTTTGTCAAAGTCAGTCAATAAGTAGCTTCTTACATTAACAAAACTTACTACAGGAAAGAACTGCAGTCTCTAAACACGTATTTATTTAGATTAATTTCACCAGCTTTAATTGCTCGTTACCTGAGACTTGTGAGTCAGCTGTTTAAAAGGCATCATATTGTATTTAAAGCCCTCACTTCTGTGCATTCAGAGTCCGGTCACAGGACGGGAAATGAGCCTGCACACGGAACTGGTGCTTGTTTGAGAAACTTTCCAAACTACTGCTCTTAAATAACTAAGAATTTAATTCAAGAGGTAAAAAAATATATTGCTGTTGTAAACATACAAACAAAAATTTCGGAAACACCTCCAGAGAAGTTATTCTGCTACACAAGCAGAACACTTCCTTGAAGATTTTTTGTAAAACTTACATAGATATTACAAGTTTATTCTTAATTTATGTGAGATGAACAAGATTCAAAACTTACATAACACCATTGTAATTTTCATTTTGGATCTCCTAAAATTAGAAAAAGAAGCTCAGAATCCAAAATTACAAATAAAGTTAACTTTGAGCTTGGCTTCTTTCCTTAATATGAAGATCAACTGCATCTATTTCGAATTCAGTGATTAATTCTTAGAAGTACAGTGAATGACAAGTGAACACACATCGTAACTTAGTCTGACCCAAACTAAAAAACTCAAACCAAATGTTTTGAGGACAAGAGAGATCACCTGATCACTTAGTAATTTCTCTGAGGAAGTTACTGCATTTTTAATGCAACTTCACAGAAGTGCAATGTACATAATTAACAGTAGTCCTCTGAAAAAGGCCTTTAAAGAAAGCAGGTAAAAAATGTACAAAAACTTCAAGGTGGCATCTAAAAGCACTGACTGAAAATTAAATAGATTAAATAAAGTAAAGGTTTCTCACACTTTGATGGTTTGCTTACCTCTGGGGGGGGATATAAGGAGCAGATACTGTTGGCATAACTGTACAGGGTTCAACCACTGTTTTCTTGGCTTTTTTTGTCTTTTTCCTGATTTTTGATGTAGACCTAGCAGTTCTGACTGATCCCTCCTTTCTACAAACACCGTTTTTGATTTCAGCTTCTCCATAAATATTGAGTGGTCTCCGTGTGCAACCTGGTGGAGTATGTACATCGCAATAGGCAGTCTTTTTCACAGAGAACGTTGTTCCACTGCCAGTTAGTTCTTTCACAGGTTCCATTTTCATATATAGACCAGCCTTTTGAGCACATGTCACATGGAATGCAGTATAGCAGTTTGCTTTGTGGCACTGGATGCAGGCACCAACACCTTTCTGTTTACAGAGGTAGCATGTTAACTTCCATCTGGCTGGGGGAATGTTCCTGACACCATCAATTGGCTCAATAAAAACCGTATTGGCAAATCCAACTTCTGGAATCCACAGAGCACACACCACGTGTCCCCAACGATCATCATCTGTCTTTTTAAAGGCACCTCCCTTGTTTGGGCACAGCACACAGTCTACAGGCCGAGAGCGGGACTGCAAACAGTGTCTGCAGAGCCACTGGCCCTCAGGTATATATGGCACCCCATAGCATTCCTGATGTACTGCTAAATTACACATATCACAAAACAGGATCACATTGCTGTTCTGACATTCACCATCCATGCATATACAACACACTGCATCTTCATCAATTAAAGACTGATGATCACCCTGTTTTTGGTTCTCACAATAAGATTCTTTTTCAAACCTATCCATAAGGAATTCAAACATATTTTGGGAAACAACTGACACTCCATCACTTTTCCGCTTATCATTTATCAATTCTAACCACGCATAATCTTCTTCATCCATGTCATACTCAACTTCGTTATCAAGTTCTTCTGCTGACTTCTCAATGAATTTGTAATAAATTGGAGGTCTCCGAGGAGCTGAAGGGGGACTGTATTCAACAATCCGTACTTTTGGTTCTGGAAGAGGAGCTGTTGCAGCAGGTATACCATGTGAGCTTGGAAGAGCTTCATTTTTCTTTTTCACTTTGTTGTTTTTATGGCGTTTGCTTCTTAGACAAACTGGTGGTCTTTCACTATTTTCTTTATTGCTGTTGCATTCACTCATTTCCTGGGCAGTAAGATCATCTTCTAATATAATTTCTAAAGGATCAAATATACTGATCCTATGCAGGCGACCTTCAATTTCTATTTCAACCATCCTTTGAGCTTGAGCGTATGTCAAGGTTTCTCGTGTCGGGGAGTGCTTAATACTGCATGGGGAAGAAGAATGCCTTGCTGCCGATACTCGATGGCATCTTCCTTTTCTCCTCATTTGGTAATGTTTACCTAAAATTAGAGCAACAGTTAATACTATGAACTCCAAATAATCATATTAAAATATTAGTTTTACTGTAGTAAGGGAAAAAACCTTCAGTTCTACAGCCCTCTATGCATATATTTAACTAAAAGTAAACAAAACCAAAAGCCTGTCACTCTTACTCAACAGGACTGCTCAGTTTCATACAAGTTTAACCTGAAGATCAATAGATCTTCTAAATAATAGCTTCCCTGAGTAAACACAGCTATACAAAATCCTTGGTAGAAACCCTCTAGAAGCACTGTTGGCAAGACCACTGCATGAGAACAAAAACATTTCAGAAGCGTCACAGATTAAAACAAAATGCATTTGTTACCTCGCAAGAAAACCTTTAATACAATACTTAACACCTTAGGGGCACCAGCAGTTTGAAAATTTTTGCAACAGCTACAGATTATGTCCTCTAGACTTCTCTTTGAAAGAACTAATGTAACTGTGAAAGAAAAACAAGTTTTCTCTGATTTTTTTTCCCAGTGCAATTTGAAACACTCATGTTATCAACTCAACTACTATAGCTATATTTAAAAGCTAGAAAAGCACACATACTTCTACATTTGGCAAGTGGGCAGTTTGACAGCCTGATACTTTTTTTTACTTTCCTCAATCCTTAGTGAGCCCATTATTCTTCACAACATGACAAGAACATGACAGAACTCTTAGTGCCCAATATGGTGCAGTATGGACTGCAACTAGTAAATATTTCACCTGTAAAGCAGATTCGACTTAGGGCTAAAACATGTTCCCTGCTTTTAAGTACACACAGCATTCTCCTTCAACAGATTCTTCCGGAGACATTCTCAAATCAACTGCTGATAGATAAAAATCTTCCTATTTATAAACCCAGTCCTAAGCCCTTTAAAACAATTTTTAAGTTTACAACCTACTGCAAAAAGATCACATACCACACAAAAAGATAGCTTTCTTCCCCCACTCCAAAGCCCCATGACTAGTGTAGTCATAAAACTTCTAAGTTAAAAGTGTCCATACATTCTCATGCCTTTTGACATCTTCACACTGAGTGGGGTTTTTCTCCTATAAAGGCTGAAAATATTATAAACCCGACTGACATTGTCAAGTCTAAAATTCTATTCCACTCCTTCCTTCTTCCCAATAAATCATTAATAAATAGTATCATTCAACCTCAGCTACATAAAAAACTCTTGATCTTTAATCACTGCCTAAAGTATTATTAAGGCCTCACCATTTCAACTCTGCATTTTGAGTCAGGGCTGCTCACTATAACACAACTAGTGTTAGCATGTATTGCCAAAATAGTAGAGAAATAGAGAAATCAAAACACAACTACTGTGAAAGACCAGTATACCTATTTCAGGAAGAAAACAGCAAGCAATGAACAACTAACTATATGAATTACTCCATGCTGCTTGCCTTTTGCTTTAGTCTATGATGCCAATTTCTAAAGGTCTCAAAGTACTGAAGGAATTCCTTTCACAGGAAGACTACTAGATCACTTAGGCAACTAACCCTGACTAGTTCCCGAAAGGCTCTGATCTGTCTGCTCTCACAAACAGACTCCATTTTCGTAATCTAAGCTAGTTTTATTATTCACGCAAGAATTGTGCTTCTCATAAATATGACTTTTACACAACTCATTCTTAACCCTTATTACTAGTTTCTATACCATACAGCCAGATAATAGTCAGTGTTTAATCATGACAGATCTTTGATCTGCTCTTTATAAACAACAGAAGAACATAAAAGGTTCCATTTCTTCACACAACTTTGGAAGAAGCATTTAATAATTAAATTCTGTAAAACAACACAGGATTTGATCATACTAGTTTCTTAACTGCAGAAAACAGTTTAAACAACTAATACTGCCAAAGAAGGTCCAACCAGTAAAACATACCAGTAATTTAACCAAAACTAAAAATTAGTTCCCAGTTTCAATACAGATTTTGAAATTCAAACATATTACGATAGCCCTGATTTCTGTTATTGTGAACAAGTAATGATGGATTCTTCAGCTAAAACACACTGATGTGTCCATGTACAGCAACTTATTAGAGATCAGAATGGACTCAATTTACTTGTCAATCAAGAAACACGGTTTACAGCATGTTTACCTTGTATAATTGCATTTTAATTCTGCATAGATGTAAAAGCCTGCTTTGGTATATTTAATGTCCCTTCCTATGTTTTAGCTGGTTGTGTATCTGTTCGTAGTGGCTCCTGAGGATAGAGATTGTTTCAGAGAATATACAGAGGAAGGGATGAGAGGTGACCTTCAGAAATCAAAAACATGTGTAACTTGTCCACACTACCTTAGCCCAGCACCACAGAAAAACACATTAACGCTGTGTTTCCAAGCTCTCCACCCCTCTCAGTTCCCAAGATTCTCAAGTATGGCTTCAGGCAGGAATTAAAAATAGGAAGAAAATACTCAAAAGCACACGATATTTAATCTTGCTTAAAGATTTAGGACGGCTGTTGCAAAAGTCAAATGAACTGTATGAACCAGACTGATAAAAAAGATTGAGCTAACACCTAAGTATATTGTAATACTCAACAGTAAATACAGCTGACTTAGGAAGGAAGTTACAGTTTCAAACACAGAATGGATACCCTACAAATACAATGTAATGCACACAGAATCGAAACCTGTAGTACTCAGGCCGAATTTCATGCAAATTTAGCGTGAATAACTTAAATACCCCAGAGGCCAAAGCAGTGTTTTGTTCCTCCAAAATTCTTCTGTTTGCAAATGTTCTATAAATACTCCGGATGAAGACCAGAGTTCTGCATAGCAAATTCATGACCCACAACTGGTTTGCTTTTCCTACGCAATCATCAGCTGGCATTTCTCCCTCCTACCCCCCGCCCCCTTCCAAGGATCCTGTAGATCAATAGCAATGAGGACCAAAATGTAAATTTGAAGTGTAAACTAATACAGGTTTCCATTCAATGACCACAAAGATATTGCACTAACTGCACACAAAATTATTTTAATGCACTTCTGTTAGCACTGTCCTGCCCTCAAAGACTGCGGGATATAAACCAGGAAAGCTATCCACAGCTCTCATCTCCTAGAATTGCATCAGCTACTTGGGAAGGAAATCACCAGCAGACGTTTTTCCTCCCCATAACAGAAGTACATGGCATAGCTGTTTCTGTGACATACATGGTATGAGGCAAAAAGAAAAAAAAAGCCTTTTATCAAGGTGTAGGATAGCTAAAACCAACACGAAAAGTACAGTGCCATACACTTCTAAATTACAATTTCCGCCCTAGTTACCTTCCTCCTCTTCAAATAAGCTGTCTTTAGACCCTGGATCCCTGCTCAATGGACTAGGGAATTCCACTCACAATGGCACTTTCATGTAGACCATTAAAAAGAGAAAGACACAGGAATACTCTTTAGTCCTAGACAATGAGGGACGGTAAGCAAACAATGCTTACACGCACACTGGGCGGACATCACCCGCCGCTTCAGCCGCGCAGCAGGAGCGATTCCCCGGGGCATGGCCCAGAGCGGGGGCTCACGGAGCCCAGCGAACGTGCGCGGGCACGGCCAAGACACGCGGGACCACCAGAGCCGTTCTCTCCCGGCCCGGTGGAAAAAGCCCACCGACGCCGGATCCCGTACGCCGCCAGATCCCGCAGCCATCCCGGAATCCTGCCTCCCGCGCGCGGCTGCCCACGCCCCCGGGCCCGCCCTCGCCGGTGCCGCGCCAACACTTCCTGCCCACGCCCAGGGAGCCTCCAACGCGCTCCCTCCCCTCCCNGCAAGAACCATTTTACAGGTCTCCTACTGTGATGGTTTTTGTCTCTGTCTAATGACTGATAACTTTAAAAAAACCCCAACAAACAAACAACCATTCCCAGCTTCCTCTTCTAATTTAAGTCAGTTCTGTCTGGTTTACTTTTGGTCAGCTACAACAATACATCCAATAGAAAATATCCTTTGCTTAGCTATTTTGGCTATCTTGTTACTAACAAATTGACTCTTTTTAAAGATTTGTCTTACTCCCTGGAAATTTTTAACACTTTGCGACAAATTCCAACCTGGCTCTGTGGATGTGGTTTAAGTGAAGGTAAGAGATGCGCGCCGCCGCTCCCCGCGCCCGGGGCCGGCACCGGCCGCGCTCGGGGCGGGAACGCGCTGGCCCTGGGACCGCCACGCTCCCGCCCGGACTGGCCGGGCCCGAACCCGAACCCGCCGCACGTCCCTGGTACAACGTTCGAACGGCCCAGCGCGGGGGCCAGGGAGCGGATGGAGGCGGGACGCAGCTCGTTACAAAACCGAGGCTAAAAAGTTGAAGCAAGTGGTGTTTATTATCTCTTTCGGGGGGAAGTCCAAGCCCAAGATTCCTTACGTTCAAAGTCAGCTCTTTCGTGGTCTCTGGGTCAAGCTGCTGCTTGTAGATTAACTGATAATAGCCTTAAATTTGACAGAGAAAAAGAAGGTTATTTCTAGCTTCCCCTGCGAAGGACACTCTTTGTTAGGTATTATTTTTAGACAGCCATTACAGCCATATTCGAGAACTGGAGGATTTTACTGCAATACATTTCTGCAAGGCAGCTGCACCCCCATCCTTAGAAAACAACGTTTAGCTGGCCCAGCATAACACAAACACTTGCCTGTGCCGATCATCCAGAGCAAGCATATAGTAAAAAGCAAGTGATTGAGACTAGGTGTGATTCCTTTTACCCATCAGTATTTAGCATCCACTCAGCTAAATTGCTGCAAAACAACTTACCGATTCATTTTTATATTTTCTCTAGCAGTAAGAGGTTTCCTTGCCTCAAAAACCAGGAAGTCCTACAATCAATATATTACTAGGGAATCAGAAATAGATACATCTGTTATTACTTGTAGAAAGTTAATTAAAGTCCAGAGAGTTTAAGCAACTAGGCTGCGGAAATCTTGTAGAATATGAAAAGCATTTCCCAAATTCTTTTTTCCTCATCAGAGACCATTTAGCACACTGATCTCTGAACAAAATACAAGCTATTAAAGCAGCTAACACTTGTGCAGTCAGCTCAGTGTAGGAATAGATCCTTAGGCTCAGACACACAAAGTACCTTCAACTTCCAATACAAGAAAGCTTGTACAAACCGTGGAGGCCATCTGGTCATTTGTGTACTTGCCTGTGAGGAACTACTCTCCAGTTAAATTGTTTTAGTGATCCTGCTGCCAGTCTCAGAAGTCTTACAACATGTTGATATAAATTAGTGTTGTTACACTGGAATTAAACCTGTGATAGAAACATATTAAAGAGGGAGTATCATACCATACCATGTCATGTACATTAGTGTGCAGAATATAAAAATGAATAGAAATAATGTTGTCAAAAACCTAATAAGATTATGATAAGAAAATATCTTGGTTTATATTTTAAGGGATAATTCACATGTGTCTGCTGTGCAGCTGTACAAATACTTTTTAAGTGGAGACAAGTTTTCCACAGAAACCTTGATGGCGTCCACATTCTAATGTGTCTGACACACAGCAAGTCTGGCTTTTTTCCCGTTTCTTTTTTCTGCCAGGTGGACTACAGCATTCCATAGTCCCTAGACATCCCTTTGATAACCGGGTATTCCTTATTGGTATTTGCACCATTTGACCACTTTTCTGTAATTTAAACTCATGCTTCTAGATTCTTCCAATTACTCTCATTAAGGTGATATGTGGAGTTTTCACTCTGGAGCATCCAGACTAGGACACAGACCTCATGTCCTTCCTTCATATGGTATTTCAGAGTAACAGCACAAAGATCAGGGCACACTCAACAAAAAGCTCTGTATTAGGAGTCTTAGACTTCAAAATAATTTCTCATTGACCTTATGACAGGTTACCAGAGCAGGATGCTCAACCTCTCCATTTTAAGTATTAGTATATTAGCCCACGTATTTCAAAATAGAACTGTATGTAGTATTGTCTGGGGCATCTGACCAGTCCTCAGCACATGTGCCTATAACCTCAAAGACCTGTTACCTTCATCTTTTCCACCTCACAAGTGAGATGTGGTTACTCAAAAGAATACAATTCTACTAGCATATGGTTCGATTTCAAGCCAAAAATAAGAAGCCCTAGTTTCATGGCAACAGACCCCTCACCACCTTTTTTCACACCAGTTCAACATGTGCAAGGGGCTTCAGCCCCAGTCCTTCAGAATCTTCACACCCCCACCTGGCAGGATCAAACTGTTAAACAAGTTGCCAATGATGACTCACATTGCATGGAAAACTTCACAGAAGGAGGATCTTCTGCCTATCAGCTTTCATCTCCACCAGTTGTCAAATTCTCAACAGAATCACTGCAAGAAAGATCACGTAAAGAAACACAATTGCTATTTACCTGCCTCAGCATCCTCCTCTATTTTCTCATAGAATCAAACTTCATGAGACACATTTCTATGTTTCAAAAGTGTATCACTTTTGTTTTACGGATTAATAAAAGTCAACTCAAGACTCACTGCAGCACTAACTACTGGCAGAGGTAATGACCTATTTTGGATGCAACTTTGTATCCCTCTCCTGGCCCGGACAGCTGGCTGCTGAAGGGACAAGAAAGAATCGGAACTCACTCCCCACGCCTTAGAACTTGCAACAATCTGCATTTGGAGAAAGGTCTTGTTTCTCCATTATACAATTTACAACTTCACACTCATCTATGAGATACAACATTACCATGGTCCTCTCATCCTACATGGGCATGCTTTTAGATCTCACTTACTTCATCAGTCATGGTATGTGGCACTGGTAGAATATTTGCAGGCATGACTTTGCAAGTTCACAAAAGAAAGGTTGTTCCCAAACCTCACAGAAGCCAGAACAGCAATCACTACGGAAAAGATGCTGTAATCTTATCAATAAACATATTACAGCAGTGTGCTCACAAAATTTCAGCTGTTTATTTTCAGTCTGTTGGGTGGTGGTGCAGGATCACTCTGCATCTTCTGGGTGATTTTTGCAAATTTTTGAATTTACAGAAAAATACACATTATCACTGATCCTAGTTATCATTGATATCTTGTAAGAAAGACTGGTATGTCATACCAGACTCCGTGGGATGTATGGTTCAAAGTCCTGGATGACCATCCCAGAACGAAGACCAAATTTTTGGCTTCAAATATATAAAAGAAGTATTGGTCCATTTTACTCCTACTTGTTTACTGAATATATTCCTTGTTCTGTAGTTAGGAAGAATTGTCTGGACTTCCCTTCTCATTCCTCTGATCTGGAAGTTTTAGCTGTATTATGACAAAAGGGGGAATAAAAGTGAAATAATATTGGTGCATATAATGTTCACCAACTGCTATGGAATCAAGGATTTTTTGTTTCTTACAGCCTCAGTAACTCCTACTTCCTGCACATACCACCTTTCTCATTCTCACAGCCAAAGTGGTGCTTTGTTTATGAATTGCTAAGACCCTTTAGTCTGACCCTTCAGAACAGTTCATGTCGATCCAAACAGTCTTCACCAAAACACAAGTTTAAAAACAGACTGGGAGCTCTGTCAGTGTCTTTTATGGTACAGATGAAGGTCCAGAGACATTTTATCATCAGAGCTCCACCAGAAGTCATACTTGATTAGGGTCCTTGCAAAGAAATACCTTTGTCAGCTGCATCTGCTAAGCAGTCCTATGGAATGTTATCTATAGGTAAGCTTGAAGATCATTTGACAGACTAGTCTTCAAGTAGTAAAGCTGCTATACAAAGGCCCTTATCCCATTTCCATTTAAGCATTTGTTGGAACTACTGCTTGGGGTCACCTATTGCAAGAAGAGGTATGTATCCTGTCACTTGCTGACGGAGAGATACACCAAGCACCTTGCTGAGATACACAACTGACAGGGAAACCTATTGCCTGCTTTACATATCCACTATCTTGAATCCTTTAACATCATGTACCTTTAGGATTTTGCAGTTTTAAGATGCTCTCTACAATATGTGCTCATAACTGTTGCATGGTGGAAGGTGGGGAATGAGCTCATTCCTCTCAACACTGCAAAGATGCAAAACCAAACTTCACTATTAGGATATACATGAAAACATATGTACGCTATGCTTCAATAATACAAAACAAAAAACCACACCCAAATTACAACATGCTGCAACATAAGCACAGAGCTTGCCTGTGTACTGACCTGTAGGTCTGCCAAACAGCAAAACTACCATCTACTACTTTTGAGACTATTTTATCAAGAACAAACCCTTGGAACAGAGTTATTGGCACTCTTATGTATCACGATATTGCTGTTTCCAGAAGAGTAGACAGAGCCATAATCAAGAGAATATTCCCCTTCTCTTCCGTCACTGTCTCTTCGGTATCAATTACTCAATTCCTAGTGTTTACAGTTTGGCACCTTTATTACGTTCTGCATAGTAACTCCCCCTGTAAAGGTCTTTGTGGGAAGCTATTCCAGCCACAGGATAACTGCCATCAGAACAACCCTTTCATAAACAAGTCACCAATTTTCTGTTTAGCTCCCAGGAGTACCTCCCTGCATGATCAGATGAAAATGATTACCAGCACAAGAGAGCAGAAGTAAAGTAAATCCAGGATTTGGGAGTGCCCCTTCAGCATCCCCAGTTTTTAGCCATCATTAGTTTTGCTTACAAAAGCAGCTGCATGTTTAGAATTGGAGTGTCTGTCAATTCACACAGCATAACTAACTGAGCCAAGTTATGGGCAAAGACAAAGTCAGTGGTAATGGTTAGGAATCAAAAAACAAAACAGTAATTGCTATGCCAAAAGTTCTTAAAATACCATACTTGCACAGCAAAAAATTACAAAACAGCATGGCTAAACAATCTACATTGGATTTTGACCTCTTTTTTTGCAAGACACACTGAGGAAGCCTCAGTAGCAGATATAAAACAGAATTTATAGAAAGGTGGCATGAAAAAAAAGGACCTATCTATTTGAACTGAACAATTTTGTCAAATGCAGCCATAGCAAAGGGAAAACAAAGTGTGCTCCACACCTGTATCTGATACACAATGATTTTTGAGAAATACAGTTTCTTTTAGTTTCTGTGGCTGTTCTCCTGATCAGGTTTGGATTTCAGAAGATACCTGAGTCTGTGATAAATGAAATAACTTCTTAACATAGCATAACTCATGCAAACAATATTATGCAAATATATTGTTACTGTCTCCCTTGCCTTCTTCCTGCTCCTCTCCTCTGCACTGGAAATGATTCTCTACACAGCATTCATCCAAGCAAAGACAAGTTGCTCACTGCCTTCATAACGTTTAATTATACATAAAGTTTATTTTATTTGTTGAAACCCTTAGAGTGACTTCCCTATTCTCAATTCCTCTGGTGTCAGTTTAAAAACTTGCAAATGTAATATGAGATGAGGTATAACTTCTGAGGGAAGTTCTTTTCCTAGTTAGCTCACTCACAAACACGTATCTCTAAGAAGCAATCTCCAATGTTTACAATGAATTAATACTTCAGTCTTAGTATAATTAAGTTAAAATTCAATTAGTAATGAGACTCGAATCCAGTCTTAATTACTTTACTATCTCTTCCTCATTCATTCTAGAGGACAAACCTGGTCTGCAGATGATTAAGATGGTTTGCAATGGAGGAAGTTCGACTGTTAGAATCCCTAGTCATTTGTCACAGAAGAAATCCAAAAAACAGATGGGCCCATTCAGAATTTAAACCTTGCCTCCTCGTTTATATGGCGAAGGACTACAAGAAGGTGACATCAAAATCTGGGAAGGAAAAATAAAGTGAAAAAATAAGTCAGAAGTAAGACTCAACACATGAAATCTCCAAAAAACCCTGAACCACCAAGAGCAACCAACATGGCCTGTAGCTTCCTCTGCACAGAGAAACCCAACTCGTGTGTATCATTTAACAAGTAGTAATGAGCCCTACACAACTTTGTTTGTCCCAGACTTGCTACTGCCTCAGCCAAAGCCTGATGCTGCCTTATAAAGAGAACTTCCAAACTCATGTATATGTAAATCAGTTCTGATACTGATGGCTTCATCATGTAGACAAAATTTCCATAGGACCAACAGAAATGCTAGAATAGAAACTTCAAACTGACCACTCCTGAAAGACATACTCCAGCACCATGCTCACTCCATATAAAGGGCAAGTATGAGTAAATCCTGTCAACGTGCCATGATATGCTCAACTCCAAGTCAAAAATCAGTGACATACACCTCTGATGTGCTACATAGTGAGGATGAGACAGATTAAACAGTTGTGTTTGTAACAAATGAGGTAATTAATATAAATGCACAAGAAGACCATGGTTTTGGCAGTGAATGCTTGCTCCTAACTACTGCTCATTCCTTATTTCCTGAGCACCCACCTTGACACCTTGGATCTGATGAGCAGAGCCAAGTACCCACTGAAATAAATGGGAATGTATGCTAAATATAAGTACTTTCCTACGTTACAAGTTCTTAGAAATCATACCCCTGTGATAGATACTAAATTGAACATCCAAATTTAGTACTTTTGACCTCTATTTTAAGTTTTGATCACTAAGCTGACATTGCCTGGATAGGTTCCTGGAAAAGGCTGGAGTCTATACAAGGAGGAAAGGAAATAATTTTATAAATGTATTACCTCAGTGCATACAAAAATCTGCAATTCTTTGTGCTTTATTTAAGAGCCATTATCTATTAATGTACTTTTAGTCTTCATGACTTCATATGGAAAATGCATCGCTGATGCAGAAGTTACTAAAGGTGAAACCAAAGGTTTGAGTGAAAATAAGCATACCAGAGCAGGTTTGGTATATTATCTAAATATTAACTGCTCAATTTTAAAACAAGGTAACAGCATCAACACTACTAAGTGCACTGTTATTATCAACATTCAGTGTTTCCAAATGTATACAAATATAGAAAGACAGAACTACATCAATTTATCACTGCAGTATCAACATTATGTTTACTACCGAGAAAGAAATGGAAGGAAGGAGGCAATAAAACTAGATTAAGATGAACAGCCCAGTGACTGGAGAGACCCTGGGACCACAACACACAAAACTCTGTCTGCAGCACTAAACATCTACATTTGGCTAATAACATAATATTGAAATAGGTGTATTTAAGGCATACTTTAAGTTCTGTCACAGTAGGATAGGATATAAGAATTTAATTTAGTTTCCAACTGGTCTTAGGCTCTTGCTATAGCCTCCCTGAGAGCCTTCCAAGTTCAAGGTATGCTCCAGTACTGAGAATAACAGAGAGATGTTCACTTACAGCTACCTAAGTGATGTTTCTTTCCTCTCTGAACCTGTAATAGCTTTTTTCCAGAGAACCCGAACAATTTTCTTGGAAGAATGATCTCCTAGCTTTCCACTATTCTACAAAATATAATGGAGAGCCAGATATTTGCAGTTTGCTCCAGGGACTGGAGTGAGAAATTACTTTTTTATATTCATTTAATATCATATCACTTTTAATTCATGCCAGGTTCAGTTAACCATGCAAATAGAGATGTTTATTCACAATATCTGAAACAGATAACAAGATTGTAAATGCATAAATGGAAGAAAAATTAAAGAAAAAAATTACTCTTCTGAAGTTAAATAATGGAAGTTTTGGGTTCTTCCTGTCAGGATGCCTTGCAGATTTTCCCAATTATCTGTCTTCCTAAATGACTATGTTCTTTCACATACTTACACCTCAGACTGCAACCTTTATGGAAAATCTGTTTCTTTAGACTATCACCACACCAGTGCTGCTATATTCACCACAAGCTGGCAGTCTGGAGCCTTCTCTAAATTGCAGTTACTTACTCTTTCTTTTGCCTGTCACCAGATCACCACCTCTGTATTTTATTTATCACACTACTTGGTTGTTTGTGAGAAGGCGTTCTGGACCTAACTTTGCTCATATTTTTAAGATCCGATTTCTTGAGTTTCCGGTGTATTTTTGTAAAACAACAAGAACAGAGAAATTCCAGTTATTTCACTCAATCTGTGATATACACCTGTAGATTATATACAGAATCACTGATTAGTTCTCAAGCCACCTAAAAGATAATTTAAAGAAATAATTAACTTTCTTTCATCTCAACTTCCCTACACCTTAAGGAAATTTTCAGAATAGGATGTATGAAAAAAATGAAGAGATACAGAGAGGTGATTACAGAAAGAGCAATATGCAGTGCAAAAGTGCAAAATTAATTTCCAGTCTTTTTTAATCTACTATAAAATTTTCAACTATGAATTGTGAAACTCTCCAAAATCACAGCTGTTAAAAGAGGCAGTTAACAAAGCCACATACTCTGTTATTTAATCTTTCCATATTGTGATAAGCATAACTATGTCATTCCAACTGTTGCAATTTTATAGTTCTCTAAAAGAAGCTTTATGAGGTGACGTGTTTCAATACTAGTAATAACAGTTGTTGCTATTCTCACCGCTGTAATTTCCTGTCAACAGACTGGTGATAGAGACTTGTTAACTAAGCTCTCACACCTCTATTACTGTGTCTAGTTGGCAGATCTAGCCAAGATCAAACTTCATTTTTAAGCAGTTCTATTCATATAACTGCACTTTGTAACAGTGGAAACTGAGCAAGTCCATGTAACTTCACCTCAAATCACTTTGGCCTCAGCCACCAATAGTAACTAATACATATACTATGTATACAATATTGTCCGTATATAAATATATATACACACTGATACAGTTGAACACTACCAATAAAAATAAACTGTAAATTAAAAAGTAATAAGGAACAAAGGACTGCCTGTATACAGCGTTACAACTATTTTGTTGGGAGTTTGAGTAGTGTATGAATAAAAAAAAAAAAATCTTGGCGTGAGATTTCCAAAGAAGTATTAACCACAACAGACCATTTACTGTATGTTGACTGGCAGAATCCATTTAGAAAATCACACCAGTACTTAAGTACAAACATACACCTAATATGGCAGAATGCTGAAGAGCTCCACTATTTCAAATCAGAAAGCCATCAACTGATCTCTTCATATACTGCCATATATTCCAACCAAAACACTCTTTACTAAATCTGTTCAAATTACAAAGAAAAAAAAGAAAATTTACTGATGAAAATAACTCAGATCAAAAAGCAAGGACTTGCTTAAGTACTGTCTCTCTAAACACTATCTTAATCTAAAATTTAACATTGTTTCCAAACCAGTACTGTTTACAGAAAATCCTTAAGAAAATCTTAAAGATTTTCTCCTATTTTCAGTCCCAAAGGTAAGCAGCGAGTTATGACGACCAACACTTAAGGCAAAGAAAGTGAAATCTATGACTGCCACTGGGAATTTGACAACAAACGTCACAATCACAGCAGATTATATCCCACTCAGCTCTCCGGAGAATTAACATACATCAAAAGGACCCAACAAACCACTCTTCTTCACGTTCACCCCACCTGAAAAGCCTGGATCACTCGGCCTATTGATGACCTTAACTAACGTTTCGCAATCGGAGAAGAAAATCACCGACCTACAACCGAACATCGGAACTGGACGAGCTTTATCCAGAACACGACCTTAAGCACATAGCTGGCCACTGTTTCCCTGAACCAGCGCAGTGCATTCCCTTCAGCCCTGAACATCCTTCCCTAGGATGCCTGCTCAGGTGAGACTCGAGCGCCACGCCAAGGGTCCCTCCCGAGGCAGACTCAGTACATCAAAACAGCACTCAGAACCAAACCCGCTGTACGTTAGACCACGTATACCCATCAAGATGGGTTTAATTGCGGATACGAACAATGGAGGCTAAACTCCTGGCAAGGCGAGGGCTGCGAACGGAACAGCGCGTCCGTGCCCGCTCCAGCGGAGTGATGCCCAGGAAAGCCTCTCCGCAGCCGGCCCATGGGGAATGCGAAGCGCCCGCCCGCGGCCTCCCGGGGAAGGCGCAGCAGAGGCCCTAGAGGTAACCCCAGGCCTGAAACACCGCAGGAACCGCCCCGACCCCGGCCCGCCGCCCTCAGAGCCACCGCCCTCAGCCGCCCACAGGAACGAAGCGGAGTGCAGCGACCAGCGGCCGCACCCTTGCGGAGAAGGACGGTGTCGGGCCCCGGCCCGCCCGGGGCACCACCGGGACGCGGATGCGAAGGAACCCCGCATCCCCTGAGCACAGCACCCCTCTGCCGCCATTTTGCGGCCCGGCGCGCTGACATGTCGCGCGCCGTGCGTGGCG
>VXBC01004277.1:177820-223579 GCA_013399945.1 Ploceus nigricollis
CGGGCCGGGCCGGGCCGGCGGGACCCGCCGGGGCTGAGCGCCCGCGCCCACCTGGCGGGGCCGCAGGAGCCGGGCCCGCGGAGCGAGCGGTGACCATGTGGCCGCTGCCATCCCGACCCAAGATGGCCCAGGCAGCCCCGGCGTGGAGAGCCCATCGGCCTCCTCAGGGTGCGAGCCCGGGACCGGGAGCCGCCTCCGGTACAGGCTCCCGAAACGGGTGCCGGCACCGGAAAGCCGGGAAATCCTAAAAAGCGTTTCCCCCCCGAGAAACAGGACTCGAGGTAGACAGGCGCCCGCCAGCCGCTTCGGCCGCGGTGTAAGCACCGCGTCTGTGCTTGTGTGCGATGAAGTTCCAGCCATCCCTGCTGGGCAGAGTTGCTCAAGAATGGTGTCTCGGAAAAGTGCAGAAATTAGCTTTCATGTAGTGCTGCTCTCGTTTTCTCCTTGGGGCGTGGTAATTTTTGCTTAAAAATGCCTTTTGTAGATTTTAGATCTACACTGAGACGGCTGCTGATATTAGAGTGCTTGTGTTAGAATGCTTACTGGAGTTCTCAGGGTGTCCGATACACTTAAAGTTGTCTGCTGCATATACAGCCTACTAAAAGTATAAAAACATGTATTATTGTACTGGAAGGTTAAAGCGTCTTTTGCGTTAGTGGTGATTCTATTTATCATTGCTAAGTTTAGTAGAGTTAGGCTTTGCAGTGTAGAGACCATTCTCCGTAGTGCTTATGTGTTAGAAACGGTCCTGTCTTGTTTCTGGGGGGGTCCTTTGAGAGATTTCAGTAATTTAGCATGAGCTGTCATGCTGCACCTATAGTACTAAGCAGAGAAAGCTTTTCAAGCCCCTATAATATGAATGTCCTTTCCAGACTTTCCTTACGTGTTGTTGTCTTTACAACAACAACAGATACATGTGTATCTGTTTTGCTTTTCAAGAGCATGAGCGCAGCACTTTTCTTCTAAAGGTTATCTTCAGTGATGCAGTGTTTCACTTTAAGAGCAGGTATGCATCCTTGGGTGGACATTAGTGGCTTACATACTGGGGGAGTGAAGTTTGGAAGACTTTATCAACTATCCCCAAGACACTGTGCTGCTACTAGGAAGTCTGTGTTTGTGCAAATACTGGGCAGGGGCATTCTAGTTATTATTCACTATGGAGACTGGTTTTGCAGAGGAAAAAATTTGCTCAAAACAAAATAAATCCTTTTGTGTACTTTAAGAAATTTGAGTGCTGTCCACTAGGTATAAGACCAACAGGCAGGGTGCTGACAGTTTTCGTATAGTTGGATGTGTGTCTCCTTTGGTACTTTATGTTGCTAGTACCTTGCAGCTTTAACAGATGTTGAGGAATTTATTCCATAGGACTTCTCCAGAGCAGTCAAATGTAAGAATTGATTGAGAATAAGTAAAATGAAGTATCTAAACTAAGCATCTAGGAGAAAAGTTTTCTAAACATTTGTACTGTTACATAACAATAATTCTTTTACTTCTTGTGGTGTAACACCCCCCCATCCTTGTGACTACTCTGCCTTCTTGGAAGCTCCTGGTGAGCCGTGACCAAACCAGCTGAGTGGTGAAGCGTCCCTTGACTGTAGCTGTTGGGCTGCGAGGCACTCCCTGATCGTACCAGGAGCTCTGGCATGGTAAAGGTGGGAAACAAAGAATAACCAATTACCTCTTGTGGCCTTGGTAAACCATTTACCTAGATGTAGCCCGAGTGGAACGGTATCATTGTTACTGCACTTTGGGGAAAAAAGCTTACTAGTTACTGGCTTGATTTACGGTCAGGAAGGAAGGTTACTGATGGCCAAAGTCAGTCATCTTCTGACCTTATAGAACAGCAGTCCTAAGTGATATTATTTGGGCTTGCTTGGACCACAGCAGCCTGTGCCAGCGCCTCCCAGAGCTCTCAAACCCTTAAGTTTGTGGTACTCAAGGACTGTCAGCCCCTCTTCCCCCATCTCCATGTTCCTCAAGATCCAACCATTACCTGTTGGGAAATGCAAAGGGATTTGACATATTGTAGTGAATTCGAGGGGAATTTTTCATATTAGCCTTTACATACGTAGAAATAGGTGTATACATCGTTTACCTGTGTGTATGTGAATTGATTGTAGTACAAATGTTAATATTTTGAATCCATAGTTGTCATTGTTATAGTTGTTAAAGCTGTTATAGTTTGTAAATGTTAAAGTACTCAAGTATTAAGTGCTGCTAAATCCTTCTGCACCCTTGTCTTTCTACCCATATCTTTTGCAGTCTTACTGCTTTTGCACTCACAGCTTTTGTGTAAATCATTCCAAATTGCTTCTTATTTGATCTTCCTTTGCATGCTTTAATCTGTGTAGTAAGTAGTAGAGTGAACCTTGCCATTGAACTCTGTAAAGTTGCATTTTCACATATCCATATTAAACCCTGCTTTTGCCAGTACCTTTGACAGTGTTTCTTTAAGCAGCCAAACCACTCATTCATGACATCTATATAAGGCAAAATTGTAACAGGTACAGCATCCTCATTGATGATGTGAGAGGCAAAGTACGGAACAGCAGAAGGCTAGACAGGTGACAAACTTAGAGTAATGTTTGCTATCTTTCTGTTACTTTGCTGCAGCCTCTCTATCTACTGCTTCCCCTTACTATGGCTTATTTTATACTGAGACAGTAAATGTCCAGAACAAGAATCTGTGTTTGCAGAACAGCCAGTGTCACAGGTGGTTAGTGCAGAGGGGGTCTTCAATAAGCATTTACACATCACTAAGACTTATAACAGGGCCTTGGAAAGTACAGGAGGGCAACAGAATTTTATATGTTTATTTAAAATTGTCCATCCACTAAGGTAGAATATCCTATCAAATACTTTCAAAAACTAGGTATTACAGAAAGAAGTAGCCTTTGACCCTGCTGGGTCTTTCAGTTTTCTTCTCCCTTTTTTCTTGGAATTTGTTCTCTTTGAGTTTTTAGAATCCTAAATACATTAGCTTCTGAGAGGTTTTTTTTTTCCTCTGGGAAAGTTTGAGTTAAATAATGTACATGTTGTATTTCCCAACAGCTTGCTGCGTTTTATTGCCATTCACAGTGAAGAATATTTACAGGGGGGTTTGTAAATCCTGTTTTTTTGCAGCTCGCTTTTAATTTTATAAGAGTTTCATCTTCAAAGTGAGCATGTTTTGCTATGGGGTTGCCCCTGTAATGAACACTTAAAATAATCAGCCATATGTAAATAACATGATGATACATGTATATTGGCTTAGTTTTATATAGAAAAGAAAACTTCTTTATAAAGAAAAGAATATTATAGATAGTTTAGTGGGGAATTTTGCACTGTGTAGAGCAGAGTGTTTAACTCATCATGACTGACATATTTTTCTGAAGTAGGGACAATCTTTGTATTTTAGTAGTATCAACATGAATTGATGTAATTTACATAATGTTACCCGTTGTAGTGTATACTTCCGAAACAGAGTTCAGAAGGAAAGAGTTCTAATACGGTAGATGTGCCTTGTTTTTTGCACATCTTTGGCTATTTATTTTGTATTTGTTATTGGCATTCTCAGTATTGGTCAATTTACAACTATGGAATTGTTTCACTTCAGCCAATTAGTGAAAAAATTGAGTACTTTCTGTGGCCTAATGGTAACTTTCAAATGAAATCTAGAATTTATAGCTCTCAGGTCAAGAAGTAAGAAAAACTAAAGCTTTTATCATAATTTTTGGTGGTTTTTTGTGTGTTTGTTTGTTTTGTTTGGGGTTTTTTTTGTTTCTTTCTTTGTTTGTTGGTTTGCTGAAGCAAAGGAACTTCTGTCCTAAATTAGTGTGATACATAGTTTAATCATGGTAGTATTGGTTTAGGTTTGGGGTTGTGATTTGGTTTTGGGGTTTTTTTTTGTGATGAGATAGAACTCAGTATGATGGGCTGTTAAAGCAACAACAGGGAAATAGCTTGGTTTTTAAGGCCCTTCTTTTCATTCAAGTGTGATGATTCAGGATAAACAGTGATTTTTTTTTTTTTTTATATTGAACAACATATTGGAAGGTGAGGTATGAGTCTTTTCTATAGTCAAAGACTGGTTTTTAGTGGATGTTGACATAAGAAATATTATTATATTACTATAATCTTTATGTAAACTCACAACCTGTGTGCTCTCTTTAGCAATTACTGTGCAGTTGCATCCTTTCCATCTCTCAGCTCTTTCCCTTCCTCCTTTGTTGTTCAAAGACATGTAGGGTTGGACAATCCCTCTCTGAAGGTTTAGAGGGATACTAGTTTTTTGTTACAGCTGTGTGAAAGGTTGTTGGATTTTTTTTTCTTTTTTTTTTTTTCTTTACACTGTCTTCTAGTTTGCATTCACTGGTGTCCTACAGATATGTTTTTCCTGTGATGTGTTAAAGTAATTTTTGCAGTGACTGTTTAGATTTTCTGTATATTTAATATAAAAGCCATTCTGGGGTATACTCGTTAGCTTGAAAATCAAGGCTGAAAATAGGATTTTAAACAGCTGAACATTTCAGCAATACTTTTTTTGCAATTATTTGCAAAATACATGGGAAAATATATTTAATAATATATTTCTCTCATGTGACAATGATCAAAGAATTTGTGCCTGTTTTACTCCAAATAGGTTAAGTGGCTTTTCAATAATTATTCTGCTTACCTATTGCTGTAATTCTATATGCTGAATCAATGTCTGCCTCTAAAGAAAAAATCTGAGATCCAGCAAAAATTACTTTTTCTTTGTTATTCTTCTCAGAAAAATAAGCAATCAAGAAAACCCAAACCTTAATTTTAATTGAACAAAATTTTTGGCTGGGCTTGAAACTATAGTCATCTTTAACAAATCAGAGAGGAGGGAAATGGAAATGGAAGGGTTGGGGGGTTCTGGTGTTTTTTAAAGACATCAGGGAGCATAAAGATGCATATTTGTATTTTATTTTGCCTGTAGTCTGATGGCTCTGGCACTTGCAAGGAATGTGGGAGAGCCAGGTTCACTTCCCTGCTTTGCCTGAGGAGCTTAATCCACATCTGAGGAGAGTTCCCTAACTGCTCCACTGAGCACCGTGCCTTTGGTGGGTCTGTGTCTCCTTGGCTGACACCTTCCTCTCTGCATACATAATTTAAATGTTGCTTAATAGGGATAGCTACAGTATCTCAACAGTCAAATTAGCCAGCAGCACAGCTCTGGAGGTGTTTCAATTGCTTAAGAGGCACTATAGGAGTGTTTTAAAGTAAAAAATGTCAGTAAGAGAAGTGATATATAGTTCATTTCATAATGCACACTAAGCCAGTCAGTCATCAGGACTGTTTGCCCTCTGAGAGGTGATCTCCTTCCCGAAGAAAAAAGCCATTGAGTGTGGGTTTATATATGCATGTGTGTGTGTGTATATATATATATACATACATACATATATATATAGTGTTAAACATGTCAGTCTGATTAAGAAGAGTAATCACTGCAGTATAAGAGGGAATGCCTCATAGATTATGGATTTTCTAAGGTAGCAAAATGTTTTCTTGGTTTGTTGGGTTGGGTTTTTTTCAGTGTACTGGGGCCTCTGCACGATGGCACTCTTGTCTGTATATTGATGAGGTCAGCGGGACTGGAGTTGCAAAACTCAAAAAATGTGTCCTGCAATAGACTGCTTTGGTCTTTTTAGTTGCTAAGTCAAAATATGTGATCTAATACGCTCCACTTGCAATTGCTCCTTTCTCATACATGGGGAATGATAATCTTGTGTTGATTCTATGCTATTGCATGTTGATTAATACATGTGGTTGGTGCCATGTATAAGCAATATGTTTAGCTTAGGAAGAGAAGGTGTAACAAGGTGAATGCTGTAGTGTGTGGAATGGTGTCAGCAAGCTCCTTTGAAATCTTGCATGTAATGCAGACTCTGTTTCATTCAGCATAATCATAAAAAAATGGAACAGTGTTAAAATAAATACAAAAATTTTACTTTTAAATTTTGTTTTAGCAATCATCAGAGGGGTTTTTATTATGTTTTTAATTTTTATTTTGCTTTGGAGCTATAGAAGTGAAAATGTCTATTTTTTCTTGATAGTTGTGAGGGCTAGAGATTTGAAAAAAGGTGAGAGTCATGTAAGTGCAGCTCCTGGAGCTGTCACCCAAAGAGAAATTTGAAATATCTCATGAGTTGCCGCTGTGACAGTTAATGTATTTAAAAAATAATAAAAGTAATTACTTTCTTCTTTTCCTTAGATACAATCATCTCATTAAGTTTGAGTAGCAAGTATTTAACCTCAAATGAAGCCGCCTGCCTGCCGTGGAACAGATGTGTAAGTTTGTTTGTTTTTCTCAATAAACTAGTGAGCAGCTTGTTTGTTCTGGGTCTTGTATCATTATTTTTATTAATTTAAAGGAAGACAATGGAAAAAGGTGATGAATAATTGTATGCCTGCACAGTGACTTGTATGGAGCTTAATAATTTAGCAGGAGGTTTATATGAGTGCCTTAGCCTTAAAAATTAAGTTTGGAAGCTTGGATATCTTTAGAGTGGTACAGAAATAGTAACTATTTTATGATTTATGGGGCAGCTCTTACTCTGTGGTATCAGTTGGCATATATACATCCTTACCCTGAATTATACCATTTAAAAAGGGGAGATAACTTAGATGCTGCATTCCTCATGTACTCAAGTTACAGGTGTCTTAATCGGATTTTATGTCTACACTGAGCGAGTTAGTTTTAATATTTTCTTCTGGGGTTTTTGTCTGAAAATATGAAAACTTTATATATTCCGTTTGAGCTTTTGAATACAGATTTTTTTGGAAGCCTGTGATTCCTGAGTAAGATGCCATAGAGAAAAAATTGTTCATATGAAGATAAGCATTTATATGTGGAGTAACAATAAATGTTGTTCTTGTACAGTGTTTCAGAGCTTTGTATTTATTTCTTATCCCATCCCCTCTGTGTCCTGAATAAAATAGTTCAATCTTTAGGCTATCTGTATTATTGGTTAACACGTGCTAGCATTGGTTGCATGCTAGCAACAGATTGACAAAATGTTTAAGATGGAGAAAATGTTGCACTTGAAAGTCTTGGTGGGGTCATAGAATCAGAATAAGGGACCTCTAAAGGCCACCTAGGCAAACCCCTTGCCATGAGGAGTGACATCTTCAACTAGACCACATCACTCAGAGCCCCATCCAACCTGGCCTTGAGTGTTGCTAGAGATGGGGCATCTACCGCATCTCTGGAAAACCTGTCACAGCATTTAACCATCCTCACTATAAAAAAATCTATTCCTTATATCTAGCTTGACTCTACCATATTTTCATTTAAAACCATACTCCTTTTCCTATCATTACAGACCCTACTAAAAAGTTTGTCCCCATCATTCTTAGAAACTCTTCTCCCTGAAAGGCTAGTCTAAAGTCTTGCTGGAGCTTTCTCTTCTAAACAACCCCAACTTTCACAGCCTTTCCCTGTAAGACTGTGGTCTCTGTAGGAAGAGAAAATTAAAAGTATGATTCAGATTAATTCCTTGAAGGAAACTTTTCTTAGGTGACACATACAGAAGATGTGGGAGATTTCGTTGCATACTAAATCTGCCTGTGGATTGTTCTTCATCAGTCTAAGCAAAAATGAGCTGCTAGTGCTTTCCAAACACAGAGGAGAGATGAAGAGTAGGAAAGAGTAGTTGTTGTTTGTACCAGCCTCCCAGGTCGGTTTTAGACCACTGTAAAGAAATCTGACAAAAGGGACGATGTTTTTTTTCCAGAATATCCAAAAGTTCACTCTCCGTGTATTTAATGCTGTATTCTAATATACTCATCTCAAGGTCACTGAATGCTTTGCATGGTTTCATTATATGATGTCAAGCACTGTAGTATATTGTACTTAAAGTGCCTTTCCACTGTGATGCTCAAGGTTAAATGCCTTTAATGAAAATAATACACTTTAGTACTACCTGTCTGATGAAAATGAGTATATGGTCTTTGTACTTTCGAGAACTATTTCTTGATTTATAGTCCCATATGAAATAATTGTTGACTGCAAGCTCAGTGTTCTGATAGATCCTTTCTTAGTCTGTGATTAAAGCAGCACTCTTGACAGTGGGTACCCTAAAAACAGATACTTATCTAGAGCTGCAGTCTCCTGAGAACAAAGATTCTGCTGTCCAGATGTTACCTTTCTGTTGGAATTTTAAATTTTGGTAGGTCAGCAATGTTATCGGTCTAAGTCCTCTAGCATCCATTGCAAGAATTTGTCTTTCAGTGTGTATGCTATACAGTAATTTTTTTGTGCAATTTAGATCATTGAAGAAAATCTAGTTCCTGATTAAAGGGATCTAGTAGTGTGTGCCCTGCTAGGTGTGCCCTGAGAAGGTGGGAGAGAACAAAGCAGTGTGAACACTGCTGCCTGTTTGTCTCACACCCAATTACTGGCTCCTAGCTCATGACAACTTTTCTTAATATAAGATTTGAGACTGCAAATCCCAGTGCTAAAATATGGCATAGCTCATGGCAATCATATAATTTTTGTGGTTTTTTACTCAGTGGTTTCCCTTATTTATTCTTCATTTAAGGTGGAAGCATGATAAGCATGATATGGGAGCATATGTACAGATGGGAGGGAAAAGATCAACTGAAAGACAAGATTGTAAAACTCATTTCATGGGAGGTTGTCACTTGCTGTGACTTGCATTAATAGCTGCTGAAACAGTGGGAAGAATGGGTCAGCTTTCAGGGCGTTAGTGTGCAGATTGTGCTGTCAGCAGCAACCTTGCTTTGGTACTGGGAAATGGGAGAAATTGAGGTTCTTAGTGATTTTGAGTTGTCTTCAGTGGCTTACTGAACTGTAGGGAGTAATCCATTTATGACAGGAAATACAATGATGCTCATAAAGAACAGGAAGATTCCTCATTCTTTTCTCTAAATGTTTTTATTTCCCTTTTCTATTCCTCAGAAAAGATTAGGTTTATTAAAATAATTATTAATAATAATAGTAGTCAAGTGAATGGAAAGGGTTATCCATTTCTTTACCTTTTCTTGTACTAGTGGTCTTGTGGATCCTGCTCTGAATAGGACACCCGTGTAGTTGTACTATGTAAAACTTATTTAAAAAACAAGTTGCATTACATTAATTAAAGCTCACTGCACTGGTTAGAATAAGTACTACAAAAAGCTCTATTCTTAATTTATAATTTCTTGTATTTTTTGCTCCTTGAGCAAAACCTTATTTGGTCAAATTAAGATCTGTCTATGGCAGTAGGATGGTTCTCCTATAAATCATTTCTTTTGGGAGAAGAAGCTATTAGAAGGAGCTATTTGTCTCCTGGGGTGGGAGAGTGTCTTTGTACTTCCTGCTAGTGCTCAGTGTGGTGCTGGTGGAAACAGTGTTGGCTTCCCTTGGCTAGGTTGTGTGACTCAGTTAAGTCTTTGCAAAGTCTCACCTTACCTTGAAAAAGACAAAGAGAATATATCTCTAAAAGAGGTTAAGAGGAGAATATCTCTTGTCATGAAGGCTAGGAACAGGCTGGTTGACAAGTGAATATGGAGATATGCACACTCATTTCTCCCTACCTCTCCCCTGTTCCATGAATAGGAAGGTTTGTTTTGAGAGGAAGAGAGATCTGATCATTGTTTTTTAAACTGGGATTTCAGGTGAAACTGTCAGATGCTACTGATGAAGGTACAGTTTACTTAGAAAATAGAGAATGACAAAAAATACTTGAAAGAGGCATAAGACGTTCACCCCTATTGTGGGCATGTACATTATGCCTGCATGTGTTATGGAAGCTTGGTTTTAAAAGTTACCTCTTGGTTTTTGTTACAGTTGTAGTCATTGGCAGGGTGGTGAAACTGAGTGTTTCTGAACTCTAATTACCTTGGATAATATTGTGAATATTGTTTTCTGTTTTATTTAGTAGATTTAGTAAAGAGATTATATTTTCCTTACTTCAAGAAAAATCTAGACATGCTTCTTCAGTTTATTACATGAGGAAGAAGGAAATACTGTTCATACTCTTGAAAATATGTTTTTGTGCTTTTGGGTACTATGAATTGCATTTTCTTTCTAACCTTCCTTTGAGTTCACAAGCATTCCAGGATACAAATGTTTTAATAGAAGCATAGTATTATGTCATGTTACACATGTTACATTTTATATATAAATTGTGGAAAACTTCTCAGTAGCACTGTTGAAACTATATGAGGACATATAACTAACTGGCATCAATATGAGCACAGAATTGGGGTGATGGGTAGCTGTGAAAGGTTTTTAAAACAGACATCTTCAGACTTCATCTGGTTAGCATGAAAACAAATACTACTATATGGTAGTCTTTGCAGTATAACAGTTCCAAATACTTGCATTTTATATCAGAAAAAATTATAGTTGTAACAAGTTAATGTAACATATTCTGCAAAGAACTCAGTTTACATTCTGTGAGGTCTTTTTCTGCTTTCTACTTACATGGATGTTTTCAGCAAGAGTTCCAAGAAGAAGAAGACTGACTACACAAAACATGGTGTGTCTCTCCTAACTGTGGTTTTTTTTGTTTGTTTTTCATCATCCTGCCTATTCTGCTTTCTTCTTTACAAGTGCCTCATTTCTTACTGTTTTAAATCATTCTTGAAGTGCTTGAAGTTTCACTCTTACTGGATTTAAAGATAGACATTTAACAAAAATAAAACGCACAAAAGTTTATGGTTTTTATTGTGTTGCAAGCTAGGAAGGTAATGTAGTCAGTAGAAAAATCACTTGTCCTAATCCTGTCCCTTTTACTTGGTCAGCTGTGGGCTGCGTGGGAGGAGAAAGAGAAGAGTCTAATGGGCTGTTCAGAGAATTGATCACTTGGAGAGAAGAGTTGTTAGAGGAGCTTTGCTTTGAATTTTCTGATGCTTTTCTGAAAGCAGGCTGCTGTTCTCTAGCATTATGGAGTAAATCTTTAGTCTTTTGTCTTTCATTCTTTTCTGACTTACCTATTGTTACTGCTGTTTTGGTTGTATGCTTTTCCTGTTCCGTGATAATACTGATGCATCTTTCCTACTCTGTTCTTATTTTATCTTCTCCATTTTACCCTTGTGTTGTCTTACTGCAACCTTCATTCGTCTCCTGTCAGCCCCAAATTGTACAGCATGTGATACTAAAAGCAGCTTTGATGTCCTGCTCTAAAAATGCTTTAACCAAACAATACATGCTTCAGCTGTGTAAAAAAAATCTGATTTTTTTCTTAAGAAAACCAGCTTATTTCTTATAACATTAAGATTTTCCCCATCATATCAGCATATGATATGTGTTTGTTAAAATTATTAAGAATAAAAATATCAAAATAAATGTATAATTTGCTGTAGCAACACTAAACTGATGTGTAAGGCTTGAGAAAATACTGCTTAAAGTTTGAAACTATTGCTTAAAACATTGGCATTTTAACAAATGAAAGATCTGACATTTGGTAGGTGTGAACAATAGCTCAGAAACATATCCTGAAATTATTGCATGCCTGATAATAAGAAGTAACACTTCAACACTTGAGACAGTTTGGATCCTAGACAAATGTTGACATGATTTACTTAGTGTGATAGATCTGGTTTTTATGAGTAATTTCTTAGTAGAAGCTGGGACAAATTATTAGCATGTGTAGAACCTGGGGGTTTTTTTGTCCTTCATTACAGTGTGCTGCAATGGGAAGTTAGTAAAGGACATGTGAAGGGATATAGCCCCATTTGAGATCTGATGGTATTTTTAGTACACTAAGGAAAAAAAAATAGCAACAATTAAAGGCTTATCAGGTGGTTGTAGGTGTGAATAGTGCTACTAATTCCGGTGATACATAATGTTATGTGTGGTGGTAATGCAACACACTTCTTTGTTTTTTTACTAAAAGTTGGGAGTGATGTTGTTTTGACCAGGGTTATTGTTTTATTGTTGTAGCTTTAATTTTTATTTTACTTTTACAATAAATGCTGCTCAAAACCGTGTGGAATGGAGATTTCTGTGCTATGGGCTTTAACATGTTTAAGAGTGTTACTTAAGTCTAGGTGGTGGAGGATGATGCTTCAAATAGATATATGCTTAATACTTTGGCAGATAAGTGATGAAGATTGATTTGTCCAGAAATAAGGTTGAGCTTTGACTCAGTACCCTGCATCAGACACCTGCTTTATTCTTACACATGCTGTGCAGTGAGCCTGTATCATTGAGTCTGATAAAACGTTTGAGTACTGAGCTTGTTTACAAAACCCGGTGAGCTGAATGGGAGCTTCAAAGTTTGTTAAAGAAGCCCTCCTGTTGAGTCACAGGGTGCAGAAAGGACTCCATGCTTTCTGAACTCCTTCTCAGAGAGGAGCCGGGGTGTGGCTGGATCCAGTCTTGCCCCGCACTTTCAATGGTTTTTGTCTAAAGGATCACAGAGGTAAAATTGAACCTTTATACAACTTTGTCCTGCAGGATTGGCAAACCATATATATTTATATAAATATATACAATGTATTATGATAATGATTAGATACAAATAATTTACAGAATTATTTACTACACAGTACAGGAACTGTAACAACTATTATAATATAGAGCACTATGAAGCAGTTGTATCAAAGCTGGCAAAACAATTAAGTAGATTGATGTTACTCACCCATAACAATGACCTTGGGCAAATCTCTTTAGCTCAGCCTCAAGGAGTAAGAGGAGTAACCTTGAGGGATGTTACCCATTTAAGGGAGGAATCTCCATACATACATTCCAAGAAGGCTTATGTCGGAAAACCCTGCATTAAAATTTGGGACTGGGCTTTCATAATGTAAAATGACTGATGATGGTCAGATGTCAGGTCAGATGTCTCCAGCTGTGTCAGCTCAGCAGCTTTGGACAAGTTATCAGTAGTATCACTTGTTTGTTCGTTTATCCAGGAACAGATCTACCACACCTTCATCTCACTGTCAGGATGTTTAGCTTTGGGACTGATGAGTCAGGCAGGTTTCAGCGTTATTCAACACCAAAAGCATCATGATGCTCCCTTCTTCATTTACCACTTGTAGGTTTGCAAACGGCATTGTTCAAGTTGGTTCACAACATTCCAGGCAGAATTGAGCTACCCTGCTAAACAGGGATACCAGAACTAAATGTCAGCCCGACGTAAATAATATGCATACTAACTTTAACATCCTTCTTTCTAGCACACTTTAATTAATATGAAATGTATAATAGTAACGTACCATATTTTAAAAGCATTATCTCAATTCTCTTAGGAAGTTTTATGATTGAGGATATGCGAGTGTAAGAACTGAATGAAGAACTGGATCTTTTTTTAAATAAATATTATTTTAAAAATATATCTTCATTTCCACTTTGTCCCTGTTCCAAAGTATTTTTTTTAATGATGCTGATTTGGAAATCATATTGTTTCTCTTCAGTTTACCATTGTCATGGATTATTTTCAACCTTTTACGCATTGGAGTACGAGCCAGTGTAGTTTTGTGCAGGCGGAGCTGGCATGCACACTGTGTTGCCGATGATATAGGGTTTGAGATGGAGATATTGGTAGAAAGCTGGAGCTTTTAGTTTTGAACCTTTTCTGAGGTTTCAGGGAGTATTTGAAAATTATTAATAAACAGCATCCCATTGACTTTCCATGTTTACAGCAACAAGAGAAGAAAACAGCTGTACAAATAAAAACATCTTTCAAGAGTAAGAAGCTAAATTTGAGGAGTTGGAGTTTGTACAATGTTAGGTGTTTTCTGTATGCTGGTTTCATTTTAACTCGACACTGTCCATTTAATAATAGTCAAATGACTAAAATTTTCACTTCTGAGCTGTTACCTTCTTGAAGTATTATTAATTTAGAGGTGGTGGGGAAAACAGAAAACATAGAGAAGAGTCCACTAAACCAGAAAAGTGTAACTTGGCCCTAGCAGATCTGTTTTACTGCTTAAAATCATTTGTGTTCACCATAAAATTATTTGATGTTTTGTGGGGCAAGAGGCAAGAAAGAGGGGAATATTTACATTTAGTGGCCATTTTTATCTTTTTAGTCTCTGCTTCAGCTAAATTCTTCCATTCGTAATTAGAGTTGAGTACTCAGAGTGTAATGGTGACTGTTATACTCAGCTTTCTACACCTTGTTTTTTTCTCTGCCTGCAACGACTGATTTAGGCCCCAGCTTACACCAAGCCCTAAGTTTTCCAGTAGCATGAAGGGACATGAGTGATCTTTATACTTCAGCAAATCAGAGGTCTCTGTGTCATGTCCTGACAAGTAGCATGAGTGCACTGGGGAGCTCACAGAAGACTATTCATGTCAACAAGGAGCGGTATTCAATTATGGTGGTGCTGTTTCCACTCTTCATTCCTTTGAGTCCAGATGGAGCATTTGGGGTTGTGGATGTGAGAGGCTGTTTTACAAGTTAGAGGGAAAACCTTTGTAAAACCACAACAGTTACTGGGTTTCATAAGACCTACCTTTCAGGTGACTTAAAAGTAATGGGATAGTAAAGGTGTCACCTCTTTTCTCTTCCAGCAGTTCTCTACAAATCATGTAGAGAAGTCCAGAACGACTTGTGTCTTCTATTAAGCCTGACTTTATGTACTTATTCAAGATTAAACTATTGCATACCTCTAGTTCATGCTTGTACATCTGTGCCAATTCCTGTGAGCTTCTGTGAGACTTGAGAATAGGACCCACCTTGTTTCAGTGTGACTGACATGCCAATTTTGCATTTCTAATTCTGCATTTTTAGTCATCAGTATCTTGCAAATCTCTTTAGTTTCATACAGGTGAGCTAGTACTGATATTTTGTCATAGGAAATTTCTATAGAAAAAATGCACTGTTTTTAGTTTTCCTTCTTCAAGGGATTTATAACTTTGAAAAGCATTAAGGTTCATCTGGACTATAAATTTATACAAATACATTCTGCTGACTTGTTTATAATTTTGGATGTGTATTCTCTGGATTTTTGAGGGGTTTTTTTTTTGTGTATGTGTTTCTGTTGTTTGATTGTTTTGCTTTAGCAAATATTCCTTTATTAGCAAAGTACCTGCCATTGCAGTTGAAGCAAATAATTTCTTAAAGTATGTATTTCTCATTGCTTCTATTGCTTGCTCTTAAGTATTTCTAACGATGCTTGTACATTTCCAAAAAGAAACAAGATTAATGCTATTATAAAACTGATATCCGTTTGTGCAAATTACTGTTAATGAACTTTTATGTACATCTTAGCTCAAAATCTGTCACTACTTTTGACTTTTTTTCAAACTGGTAAATTATTTTACTTTCACTGTCTTCACATTTCACATCTTTCTTGAGAAAAACTGTTCTTGCATTTTGCAGGTCTGTGTCTTTCTATTTACATTAAATGCTCTTCAATAATAATGTAAACTTTTTTGTTTTAAACAATTTTTCCTTGACCATTATTTCCACCAAGATTCTGTGATATAATCAAGTTCATGATTATCGCCTGACTATTCAATCTAAAATGGTTTAAAGCTTACAGGCCAGTCTCTGCTTTACAAAAAATAATCAGCTTATGGTTTGGTGTTCTTGCATACTTTTCATACTTCTCCGTGTGTTAATGTATGTCTCTGCAATTCTGAGACACCAGTGTTTCACTTTTTGCCTCCTTCCTTCAGCAGTGATTTCTTCTGGTCATGGCAGTTTGCTGTGGCACTCAGGATCAGTGACATTCTCCAGGCATTTCTTGTCAACCACTGTACGCTTTCAGTAATCCCATTTTGAATGGAAAATCCTATAAAATGTTCTGTAGGCTTCTTACCTTAGCAGCAAACTACTGCTTAGGAGCTAATAGTCCAGAGTAGTGCATTTGAGTAGACAGTTGTTCTTTAGTTCTGTTTATTTTCTTTGAAGATTGTTTTGTTGTGAGGTGACTCCATATCTCATTGTGGAGATTTCAAAAGCATAAATCACTTTGAGCTAACTGCCTGTAGCTTTTTGTACCTTTGAAAATATTTTCCTTCTTGACTATCCCGTTTGTTTGGCAGTAGTCCTTAATTTTGAGTAGCTTGGGTCCAAGGGTAAATAAGCTATGTAAATGTGGTCATAATCAGATTCATACTTCGTTCTAGGTGACTATAAAATTTTAAAACATCCTTTTTTGTTTCATATTAAAACAAACCGACTCTTGCATAGAGTTGGCATGGGAGGAGGAGATGAAAAACATACTTCTGTTTCTGACCCTTAGTATTCTGGGGACTGTATTCTAAAGAAAGTTTCAGTTGAACGTGCAAGGGTATTTGAAGGGAAGGAACTTGACTTAATTTTACATGATGTAACATCGTAACAGAATTAGAGAATGATGGGGGTTGGAAGGGACCTCTGAGATCATCTACTCCAACTTCCCTCCTAAAGCAGGTTCAGCTGGAGCAGGCTGGACAAGATATTTGTCCAGTCTGGTTTTGAGTATCTCCAAAGGAGACTCCACAACCTCTCTGGGCAGCCACTTCCAATGCTCTGTCACTGTCAAAAGAAAAGTTTTTCATTGTTTTCATATGGTCCCTCTTGTGTTTCAGGTTTGTTCTAGTTAGGTTTCCTCTAATCAGACTGCCCTGCTGATTACAACCCTCTGAGCTCTGCCGTTTGGCCAGTTCTCAAAGCAACAAAAATAATTCTTAGATGTTTGAAAGAAAATGGAAAAAAAATCCATTCAAAATCTTCTAAGGGGCATTCAGCTTTGTGGATTTCCCAGGAAGTGATTGTCTCCTCTAATCTCAGCTATTTCTGCTCATTTCTAGAAGGCAGCAACAAGGTCAAGAAAAATACATACTGTGTAGCCAGAGACCTAGAACAGCCATAAAGTGGACAAGATAGGAATTTTTTTTTGTCTTACATTCAGTCATAAGTACACTAAAACAGTGTAACTGACCACTATCTGTAAGTGCTTTTTAACACTGCTAATAGCATAATAACTTTGTTAACAGCATGCAGGCATTTCAACAGCTAAGCATAAATATAGAAATAACACATAGCTGCAAAGGGAGACCTAGGTTTAATTGCACAAAAGGAGGACAAAAAACACGTGAATCAACAATTCAAGCAGTAAAAACTGCAATCAGAAACCAAGGATACAGAATAATCAGGAAAGATTTCTGGACGACCAAGAACCATTTTTTGTCCTAAAGAAACAAAGATAATAGAGTCAGGAATAGATGAAATTGCTTCCCACATTTTTTGGTGGAGGAGAGTATGAATATTAAAAAGACACAGTGACAGCAAGGAGACATACTGAAGAAAGAAGCCCACCACCGTGGTTCCTTCAGAGTCCAGACAGCTCCCTCACCTCTTTACCTCAGCTTCAGTAACTAAGAGTGTCAAGGACCACAGCCTTCAGTATTTAACTACATGGCATCAGCTCAGTGGTATTGTGTACTCAAAGCTAATTTAGGATAAGGTGATTAGGGCTTAAGTGTTTGAATATGTAGTGATAATGGCTGATAATGATTAAGAACTTAACCACCGGCAATGTGTTGTTAATGAATGTCAATCTAGTTAAAGCCTGGTTATAAAGTTTGCAACTGGTGTTATTTATCAGGTTTTCAAATCTTCCCTTCACAGCTACTTTAAGCTTCACTGTGTTAAGCAGTAACTGCTTATCAGGACAGGGACACTTGAAGTGGCTCTGCAGATTTTTCTGTTTAAAGCCTAGAATTGGTTTTGCATAGTTGAGAAATTACAGAAATCACAGGACAAAGATGTGATTACCTATTTTGAGTCAAAGAAACTGCACATAACTTCATCAGAACCCAATGCCAGTGGATATATGCATTTATATTGTGTGAATCTAGCTAGGAATCTGTACTGTCCTTATTGTAACTTGGCACTCCATGCATAATTTATGTTCTGTAAGCTCTACATCAAGCCACTTGCTTGTGAACCTTTCTATTCTGTGATCTTAAGTCACAACATCTTATTATATTTTCTTGCTTTTCCTGTTTGCAGTACAAGCTCCAAATTCACAGATTAGATCAAAGTAAAGATGAAACAAAAATCCTCTTGAATTGATTGCTATTTTAAAAAGTTGACTGTTACACTCTCTCTCCTGTCCCAGATTCACATATGTCCATATGTGTGTGATCACTAATTTCTGTTTCATTCAATTTTATATTGAGTCATGTAAATTTAGTCTGGCTGCCAGAATTGTTCTCTGATGTGATTTTACAAGCCAGAGGAAAGTCCTGTGTAATGTAAATTTCTTGTAGAAGTCTAAGGTTTTTCTTCAAGTGTTTCCCTTCATTGTTCTTCATGCTCAACTGCTCAACCCTCGTGTCTTTTGGTATCTGAAAAAGATGTTTTTTTCCCAAGAATAAGAAAGAAAGACACAAATACTAAAACTCGCACAGAAAGAAAAGCAGAATTGCTCCCTACCTCTTAGCAAGTTCTGACTGCTCCATCTCCCTTTTCTTAAAAATAGCTGCAGTAAGACCATGGCCCCTCCTTTCCCCTGCCCCTTCCCTTGCATTGGAAAAGAAAGGAAGTTATCAGAATGATAGGCTTTCCATACATCAGAAATCCACAGAAAGTGAGTGTTTCTAATTTATCTTGCAAACAAACCTCAGAGAAAAATTAGTTAAAATAGGTTACAAAGCTAATATGACATTGATCTTGATACAGGGGAGAAATGTCAGTGTGAAAAACAGCCTTTTTAATGTGTTTTGTGGCTGTGGCTAATTTTACCATTGCTGAAATCATAGAATATGCTGATTTGGAAGGGACCCATGAGGATTATCAAGTCCAACTCCTGACCCTGCACAAGACACCCCAAGAATCACCCCAATTCTGCCTGTGTTTTAGCAACACATAAAAGTTGTGGAAAATTTTTTTAATAATTTAAATTTGTGTTTTGGGTTCAGCTGTGGAGAGAGAGTTCCATAAAATTTAGTTTGCAAAAATTGCAATGCATAGTGTAGCATCACCAATGTGATGGCCAAAAATGTTTGTTATCTTGAATAAAGGTGTCAATAACTGTGGTATCTACATTCTTCCCTCTCTCAGGAAATTTTCATAGAGGAGCACAGAGAGAAGAAAGAGAAAACACTTTCTATTTCTGTTCCTTGTTTTCTTATGTAGAATGTGTTTGGAGAATTATTTACCTGGGGTGATTGCTTGATTAGATTCTAGTGAAGATTGTTTAGGTGTGGTGGCCAATCAGATTCACCTGTGTCTGGACTCTCAGAGGAGAGAGTCACGAGAGTTAGAGTTAGATATAGTAAGTCAGCAAAGTAAGTATGTAGTTTTAGTATCCTCTTTAAAATAGTATATTAAGTTATTACAATATAGATATAATAAAGAAATCATTCAGCCTTCTGAACTACAGTCAAACATCATCATTTCTTCCCATCCTAGGTTCACCTGCATTTTTTATAATAAATAACTGCAGTAATGACACAGAAGAATAAATGAGAAAGGGTTTGGCAAAATTTAAAATTCTAATATAGTTGTGGTGGAAAAAAAGTTACTGATAAATGCAACAGCTTCTTCATATTTGTGAGGGACTACTTGGTTGCAGTTTTTTAGGCTGCTGTTGCCCTTTTGTATGCAACTTTATATGTAACTTCAGAAACCTACTCTTTGTACTGGAATTGGTGGTGAATAATCTTTACTCACAACTGAAATTAGCTGTCTTGTTGTAAATGGGCTTTCTAGTATAACCTTTGGGCATGTGAGGGACTTGAGCTGGCAGTGCTTCACTAGGTACCAGCATACATGGCTGTGTGTGTCTTTGCTTCTGAGTGATGTTGCTACACTTTTGGAAGACCTCTCTGTCTGTATGGCATTTATACAGCTTAGTTGTTGTAAATTAAACATTTCAGTTTTTAATAAAACTCTAAAAGTAGCTTGTTTCTATGGCATGTTGTTGTCTGGCAGTGTTATGGCATGAATACAAACGTGTGACTGTGGTCAGAAGCAGAGTGATTAGTGTGACAATGCTGAACACCCTTACAGAAGTTACTTGTTTTCTTTTTAAAAACTGCTGTCAGTAATGTTGGGCTCACTTGTACAGGACTGTGATACAACATTTGATTTTAAGTACATATTTCTGTGCTAACATAATTAAATGCCTGCTTGTGTTCATATATATCGGTAGATATAGACACCTATACAGTATATGGGTTTAGAGATGTGTGTGTGTGCTTTGGTATATGTGTGTGTGCAATGGTTGAATGATGGTGTAGGATGAGGCATAGGTATGTGCAAGCAAATACAAAAGTGATGCTTGGACTCTTTTTGTCAAAGTTGAACCAGAGATCTGTATATGTAGACTCATATTTGCCTACAATAAATGTATTGAGTAAATGTTGGGCTTTTTCCTATTTTTTTTCCTATAGTACATTGAATTGTTTTTATCTCAAAGGAGAAAAAACCCAAAACATACGGAATACTTAGTGCCTGCTTTCATTTCACTTTTACTGTAGTTCTTTAATGTGCATTAGTCAACTTTGTCTTCTGATTTTTTTTTTGTAGATGGTGTAAAAGAATCTCAGTTGCCCAATCAAGATGAACAGAATGGCTTTCTTCAACAAGAAAATAGAACATCCATTTTTTAGGATTATATCTACAACATGAAGCATTTAGCAGTAGCTGTCTTTGAGAACATTCATCTATGACCTGAAATGTCCTGATCCTGGGAAAAAAATGGGATTCCATTAATTAGGTCTATAATTTTTAAATGCATTTTCATGACTAATTATATTTGCTTATGCACAACACGGATACAGAATTCATAAACCAGAGATTATTTTAACACATGCACACGTTTTACATTTAGTATACAAGATACATAATTTTAATCAAATTTTAAATAATCTTTTAAATTATCTATATTTATTAATAAATGAAGTCTTGGCAAGAATTTATCATCCATGGACATGAGTAAAGCAGATTCCCCCGGAATGGATGATACTTTTGTATTGGGTAAAATCAATAACTTGAAAGTAGAGCAAGAAGACGACAGCATTAACTGTACTCTAGAAAGAACGGATATAAAGACAGAACAAGATGATTTCAAACATGCGGACAGCAGTGATGAACAGGAAGACAAAGAAAAGAACTTCATTACCAACAACTCTGGCAAATATTTGTCTACAGAAAATGAAGATGATTATGGATCTCTTTTTTCTCAGTATAGTAATACGCTGTATGATGTAGCAATGGAAGCTGTGACACAAAGCCTCCTTTCTAGCAGAAACATAAGCTCCAGAAAAAAGTCACCTGCTTGGAACCATTTTTTTATATCTCCTAGAGATAGCACTAAAGCAATATGTATGTACTGTATGAAAGAATTTAGCAGGGGTAAAAATGAAAAGGACCTGAGTACAAGTTGTCTCATGAGACATGTGAGGAGAGCACATCCCACTGTACTAATTCAAGAAAATGGAACTATGCCAGGTATATCTTCCTTTTCTTCACCTACATTATTGCTGCCACCTCAGTCTGCAGATGTTGGAGATCTGAGTTCTATGTTATCCCCCATAAAACTGGTCAAGAAAATGGCTTCTAAAATACCATCTCCAGATCGAATAATTGAGGAATCTGTTTCTATTGTTTCTTCTGAGGAAATATCAGATCTCTCAGTTTCTGAAAAGTGCAGCAAAGAAGAAATCATGGTTGGTTCATCTCCACAGCAAGCCAACAACCAATATGATGACACTGTTGAGAATGTAGCAGAAAAAACAGTTGTAATTCCAAAGAGTGCATCAGGTTCTAGAAGGAGATCTGCTGTCTGGAAGCACTTCTATTTGTCACCTCTAGATAATTCTAAAGCTGTTTGCATCCACTGCATGAATGAATTCAGTAGAGGAAAAAATGGAAAAGACCTAGGAACGAGTTGTTTAATAAGACACATGTGGAGAGCACATCGTTCCATTGTCCTGCAAGAGAATGGGGGTGGTACCAGCATACCACCTCTCTACACTGCACCTCCTACTCTCTTGCCTTCTTTACTACCATCAGACAATGATCTGAATTCTATGTCATCTTCTCCTGGAAAACTAATGAAAGAACCAACTTCTGTTTCCTCTTCTCCAGACAGAATCTCTGAGGAGATCCATACTAATCTCACTTCTGGAGATACTCTAGTGGAAGACTCAATGCTGTCATCTTCTGATGATATAGGTGAAGTCTCCTTTGTTTCATCTCCTGAAAAACAGTGTGAGGGATTAGGTCCACTAATATTTGAACCTACTGCTGTGTTTCAGCAAAATAAAAGGATTATGAAAAGACTTAAGTCAGAAGTCTGGCACCACTTTTCACTCTCACCTGCAGACAGTCTAAAAGCAGTATGTAGATACTGCAGTTGTATGATAAGTCGTGGTAAGAAAGGAGATGTGGGCACAAGCTGCTTAATGAGACACCTATATAGACGCCATCCTGATGTAATTGGAAACCAAAAGAGCTTTCTCGATGTGAGTTTGGCAAATTCACCTTATGCCACTTTGGCTTCTGCAGAATGTTCATCCTCAAAGTTGACTGACTTGCCTACAATGGTTACACATGATAATCAAATTATATTTCCTGTTAATAGTAAGAAGACCTCAAAACTGTGGAATCACTTTTCAATTTGTTCTGCAGATTCAACTAAAGTAATATGTACACACTGTGGACGTATAATAAGTAGGGGGAAAAAGCCAACAAACCTAGGCACAAGTTGCCTTCTAAGACATTTGCAGCGGTTTCATAACAATGTATTGAAAACTGATGTCCCAGAGACAGTATTATCCTCATCTACGGATAATCACATGCCACTGCGCACAGAATTACTAGGATCTTCAAATTTTGATGAAACCAATGACAAGTTTTGTGACTCTCATCCAGTTGCCAAAAAAATCACAAGTCTTGTAGCCGAAATGATTGCACTTGATCTTCAGCCATATTCTTTTGTAGACAACATCGGCTTTAACAGGCTGCTTGAATATTTGCAACCTCAGTATTCTTTACCTTCTCCATCTTACTTTTCTAGGACAGCAATTCCAGATATGTATGATAATGTAAAACAAATAATTATTTCACATCTTAAAGAAGCCGAAAGTGGAGTGATCCATTTTACATCTGGAATATGGATGAGCAACCAAACACGAGAATATCTAACCCTGACCGCTCACTGGGTAACATTTGAATCTTCATTTCGACCACAGTGTGAGGATTACCATTGTTCAGCACTATTAAATGTATCACAGATTGATTGTGACTACAATGGAATCAGTATTCAAAAGCAGCTAGAATACTGGTGGGAAACGTGGATTACTTCCATTGGACTTCAGATTGGGATTACTGTTACTGATAATCAGAGTATAGAGAAAACTTTAAATGAAGGTGATCATTCAAGTGTACAATGTTTTAGTCACACTGTTAATGTAATTGTAAATGAGGCTATTAAAAGCCAGAGAATGGTTCAGAATTTGCTTAGTATTGCAAGGAAGATCTGTGAACGCGTCCATCGGTCAGCAAAAGCAAAAGAGAAGTTAGCTGAGTTGCAAAAAGAGTATGAGTTGCCTCAGCATCAGCTAATACAAGATGTTCCATCCAAGTGGAATACATCATTTCATATGCTTGAACGCCTTATTGAACAGAAAAGAGCAATTGATGAAATGTCAATAGAGTGCAGCTTTCGGGAGCTAATAAGTTGTGATCAGTGGGAAGTCATGCAGTCAGTGTGTCACGCTCTCAAACCTTTCGAAGCTGCTAGTAGGGAGATGAGTACACACATGTCTACTCTAAGCCAAGTGATTCCAATGATTCATATACTTAACAGGAAAATAGAAATGCTATTTGAGGAAACAATGGGCATAGATACTATGCTGAAATCTTTGAAAGAAGCTATGGTGAGTAGATTGTCCTCCACACTTCATGATCCAAGGTACATTTTTGCTACACTTCTGGATCCCCGGTATAAAACATCGTTATTTACAGAAGAGGAGGCTGAACAATATAAACAAGACTTAATCAGGGAGCTGGAAATAATGAGTTCTACCTCAGATGATGATAAACCTGTTTCCAATGGATGTGATATAGGTTCACCATCTACAAATTCTTATGGGGAAGATAATCTCTGGTCACTCATGGGTGACATGAAGAAAACAAAAGACCTGAAAGAGAGAGCAAAGTTACCAGAGGAAATGGTGCTTTCTTACTTGGAGGAAGAAGTGCTTGAGCATAACTGTGATCCTCTAACTTACTGGAACTTTAAGAAGTCATCTTGGCCAGTACTGTCAAAATTGGCTGTCAGGTTCTTGGGTTGTCCACCAAGCATTGTTCCTTCAGAGAGATTGTTCAATACATCCAATGAAAGCAACAACTTTAGTCAGTCAAGGTTAATGATTGAACACTTTGAAAAACTTATCTTTTTGAAAGTGAATCTTCCTTTAATATACTTCCAGTATTGAAACTAATGAACAAACTGCTAGACTAAATCTGTTGTTGCTCACTGGATATTAACTGTCTATAACTCGGATTTTTAAATTGCTCCAGTAGGGGCCATGTATGACATCTAATCAGTGACTATAATTCCAAATTTTAGATTCTTTTTTTCAGCTTTCAATATGTCTACATGTGCCTTATTCATAGTACTTCAGGCCAGATATTGTATATATGTTTTTTAAAAGTTCACACTAGAGATAGCCTGTCTCATCAAATTATACAAAATTATGTAGGTTTTAATCCATAATTGTAAATGAACTTTAAAAAGCTCAGTCATTTGTTTTATTAGAATGGCAAAAAAAAAAAAAGATGTAAACAGTTCTATTCTGTAGTTTTTTATTCAATTATTATGTAAAAACCATGAACCAGGTACTGTATTTTAGTTGAACATTGCTTTAATTGCAAGAAAACAGGTTTTGTAGTTGTCAAAAGAAAGCTGTACATGAAAGATGGGGTTCAAGCTGTCTTTTTATCATACGGTGTTTTTAACTGCAAGCCCTAAAGTACTTAAAGGATTAAGAAGAGTTATTGAGGAAGATGTGTTTACAGGAGACTGTTGACTTAATATCTGAAAATAAATTTAACATGAGATGGGATGTCACTTATACAGCAATTGGTAGTAAAACTTCCCGTTCTGGGTTCTCCTGTTCAGGCTTTACATTTTAAGTGAATTACAGAAATATTCTGGGTATTTATAAAAGGTCTTTGGAAGTTCTCTCAAAGTTTGTGAATTAATGCTTGTTATTTAATGCTGTGTACAAAAAAGGCAAGAAACTTACCAAGAAGACTCTAATGTCATTCTGAAGCCTTTTCTAATTTTTAGTGCATCAAAACTGTAAGGTCCCTATTGTAAAAATTGAGTCCTTAACTCCTAATGTAATTTCAATTGTGTAGAACAGCCTTTCTTAAAGCTCCTAGTACAGAAATAACTGATCTTCTGGTTTTCAGTAATAGCCTTATGGATATGGTGCACTGCTTAGAACTTTATGTAGTAGGGTTGATTCCTAACTGTTGGTGTCCATCAGGCAAATGGGATATAAAGCCTTTAAAGCTTCAAATAAGATGGAAAAAATAGCCAGCATTTTAATTTGAAAGGAACATTCTCCTTAGTTTAACTCTAGAAAGATTTATCTTTTAATTTCAATTTTCATTGAATACATTTTTGGGAAACAAGTCATCATTTGCCTATGACCTTTTAGAAAAGTTGTAGCTTTGTTAAAATACTCTACCTATGCCTAATCTAATTTTGCATTTACTATGTTTTAGTGTATTTATAAATGGTGAACTCAGTTTCTGAAATTAAACATTTTATTTGCAATTTTCCAGTGGTAGTCAACACTGCCTTTTATTTTCAGATGGATTTAAGACAACCATTGAATAAAAATTAATTCAAACAATTGTAATCATAAATATACCACAGGTTTTCCATTTAAAAAGACAGGTTTTCCATTTAGCTCTTTGGACTTGAGCCTGGATTCTGCTTCTTTTCATTTTCCAAAAGCTGCTTTAACCTCAGGAAAATTGGTTGAATTACTTCCCGAGTGGCTCTGGTTTCCATGGGTTGTTTCTCTAAACATTTTACAGTTTCAGGTATTTTAAGTGTTATTCCATCATGTTATGTTTACACCTATACAATTTAAGTAAATTACTACATAGTGCACTTGGGAAAGATTAATACTGCTTTTTTCCCCTGCAGTATTTTAAAAGATAATGTTTATTTCTATCAACAGTGAGCATCTCTTTGTTCTTCTAGGGTTAAATGAGACCAGCACACATTTTTCCTGCAGTAATAAAACAATTTGGTCTAATTTATATGTAGCTGGAAGTAGGTGAGTTTGAAGCAGCTTATTGGGAAACATGTTTAAATGGCTACTGGTTAATTATTATCTCAATTTTTTCTCCTACATTTTAACTGTGAATATAACCTTGACCCTTGCAGAGGAGATTTTTAATCTCTCCAAACCAGTGGAGAGGAGAGAGGATGAAAACAACATTTTTCTTTTTAAACAAGTGATACAATTTTCACTCAAGGCTTGAATGTAGATACAGCCTATGCTTTAAAGCATTGTGGAGTCACATCAAACAAGGAGGAATGCTGGCAGTGAACAAGCTCACCTGAAAATCACAGTTCTCGAGACTCAAGAATCTTGGCTCCTCTGAAGGGAGTCTTTGCTGTAGCTCCTATCAAACTCCCTGTGTGGAAAGTTGTAGTGATGGCATTTTGTAGCCCAAAATCTGCTTCTTTGTCATACAGATAATTAATTGTGTAGTCATGCTTTTTGTCAAAACATCCTGAGAACACAAGAACTAGTCACTATTTTAAAAAGTAAAATTTCATCAAGTTAGTCTACTTTATTTATACCTGTGATTTCCCTTTTTCATTTTGGTTTAGTTTGGATTTTTTAAAAGGCTTAGTTCTTAAGACCACACTGTTTCAGTGTCAGCTTGGTTAAGAATGAATTAAAGGCTTATGTTAGAATTTTTTTAAGATAATATGCAGGCCCAAAAGACCTTAAAATTGAAACACTTAATTCTTAAAGAAAAATAAGGGAAACTGAGAACATAAAGTTGCTGTTTTCAGTTGTAAGCCTTGATCCTTCTATAGGAGTTACAGGAGCATCTCCTTCAGATCAGGCACTGCTGCCTGTCAGAAAAGAATGATTCCAAAAGAAGGGCTGAAAGCTTTCATTGAAGCTTGAGGTAAGTTATTGAATGACTGTGTTTTGTGTTGGTTTACCTTATTATTTTTAATGTAAATCTTCTGTGATTGCTAAAATTTTATGGTTTTACAACCCTTCTCATATTTGTAATAGATAAGACCTCCCATGCTATTTTTACAGTGCTTTCCCTCAGATTAATAAAGCTGTAAATAGTGGGAGTTCTCATCAACCTGAGTTTGTGCTGCACCAATCCCTGTGGCAGCAGACAGTTCCCTAATGCATAATATGGTGACCCTACAACAGTGATACTTAAACAGGTACTTTCAGTACATTAGCAACTTCAGAAATAAATTTAGTAAGCAGACTTTTTTTCAGTGTTAGCATAGAAAGTAAAGTGTAGATGATACTTGGTCATCATAAAAATCTTAAAGCTTTTGCTTCTTTTAAAAGAAGGCAGGTGTAACAACTATACCCAAAAAATAGTTTGTAGTAATAAAGGTAGGAAGGGGAAGAAGTTGAGATCTGCAACAGCCTTTTCAAAGAACTCAGGTCTTGTGAAGGGTATATAATGGAAAGTATCTATTGAGATGTATATTATGCTTCAGAAACCTGAGATAATGCTTCCCCCACATTTGCTTCTTTTTATATGTGGCCTCTTTCCCTGCCCACCAAGTCCAAGTGAAGGAAACATGTTTGCAGAATTTAGTGAGCATTTACTACCAATACTCATAGTTTCCCCTTGCTTCCCAAAAGTAGCTTCTGAATATAAAGAACTGAAATCTCAACTAGAGCAGTGTCAAGACTAGTGTAAGGATGTAATTGATTGAATTGATGACAGCTCAGAGTAGGTGTTTACAGTTGTGGAGATCTCTCCCTTAAAGTAGCTTTTTTTTCCTTCCATTATTCAGAGCTGACCATATTAAACTTTCATNTCTTTTGCTTTATTCTTAGCAACAAGAAAGAATGATTGTTTACCTTGGTTTCATTGCAAAGCTGACCCAAAAGGGATTTCATAAAATGAGTATGCCAACCAGAAATAGTAACCACAGCGATGTCCCCAGCTTGGGTATCAACTTGGGTTCTAAGGACTGGATCTTTGCTTAAGCTGTCCCTGACTCTTTTATTTAATCTATGAACCAATGCCTTCTTCCAGCTTCTTAAGTTGGCAGTTTTAAAGGAAAAGGTGGACTCCATTTCAGGCAGCATTTCTACCTTATACTTGGCACAAACTGACAGATGAAACCTTGGTACAGAACCAAGGGCAGCTGAAATAAAGCAGAATTGGTGAAAGACTGTAAGATGTAAAATTTCAGAGGAAACACTGGCTTGCCCTTTCTATCACAAAGTTCTGAAATGAGCAACGAAAAAGTAGTTGTTCATGGTTCGTCATGGTTCATGGATCAGCTCATCTAAAGAGCTGATCTAAAATAAGTAGCTGCATACAAAATGGACCAGTTACACTTTGAAATCCTACATATATAAATAGGAAATGAAGAAAACCGTTGTAGAGGTATTTGTTATTTAGCTTAAGGAATTTTTGCAAATACCCTTTTAATCTTTGGTGTCACATGTTAAGCAGGTAGTGATACATTTCATGTCTCACTTTTTAACAGCCTCTTAACATTAGTTTTGGCATAGTTGAGACTAATTATGTAACCAGGTCACTAAGATAGTTGTGGCTCAACACTCTTGCTTACATCAATGATAAGCTCAGTTTGATGAAAAGTTTTCTTCTTTTCTTGCAAACAGAAAGTGAAGTCACTTGCACAAGAAAGAGCCTTTGAATACTACAAAGGAATGCTCTTTGAGGGTGGTGCTAGAATGGGAGTATGTAAGATTGAGCACATGTAGTAAAGGGAAGCAACACTAGGCTATGATTCCTGGAATTTCTGTATAAGTTATGAAAAAATGTTGTCAGATGCAAGGGAAAAACTCTTGCATTGAAATTGATATGGCAAACCAATGCTAAGAACTTGTATCCGTTTTCAAGTTCCTTAACATTAGAAGAACTAGAAGTATTCAGGAAAATAAGAATGGTCCTGGAACAACTGTAACTGCAGGAGCAGCAGCACAATCTCAAGCTTTGTTCTGAACATGTAACCTGTCTCACTAAGGGGATGTGTGAAATGACCAGGGAGCAAGAAAAAGGAGTGTGCTCAGTGTTTCAGAATGCATTGCACAAACAGATTGCATTGAGGTTGTGTTCTGATGGACAAACAAGGTAAGAACCTGAGATGTGTTCTGGTTTTTCCTCAGTGGTAGCAGATAAATGTATTTGATGTCAGATCCAATACAACCACTCTCCATGTCTCCTCGCCCCAATTTAGCTTAAGAGAGAAGACCCACAGCAAGTACTTAGGGGAGGTATAAGGTCAATATAGTCTGACTTTTTCCAGCTCTTGCTATTAGAGACTTTGTGAACCGGAAGTTGTTCCTTGATCTTTTGGTTGTTCTTTTGGTTCTTGATGCAAGAGTCATCTGTTTACCTTTATTTTGAAGCAGCTTTTACTTTCAGCTTCCAGAAATGTCCTCTATTGGCAAGTGCCACAACATTTTTTTCATGCAATTATTTAGTTTTATAACAAGAATGTCCTACATCTCAGGCTGTAAGACTCTGATTATTCACCTTCTTCATGTGAAATGGCATGGTGACGTTATTTTTGTCCAAATAATCTGTTGGACTTTTTACAGGAACAAGCATTGCTTCCAAGAAATTAAGTCAGATTTGAAAGAGCAATGTATGATGCTACACAACATTTGACCCTTGGGGAGTTTAAACAAGACACCCTAAAATAAATCTCATTCTATACCAGCATTAAAGATTAACTGTACTATCTTGCCTTTTTGCTTTATTCAGGTTAATTCAACCTTCAGTTAATTCAATATGCTCACCTTAGTTTTTGTTAAGAAAAGCTGAACTTTATGGTAGGATTGTAATCAGTCAAGTCAAAAGGTATTTTTCTTTTAAGAACTTAAATAGGCATGAGAAATTTATTACTTTAAAGTCCCTTCAAAAATTCCAAGTGTTCAGTCACTGTCCTCTTACCTGCCCCATTCATTCTCTAACTTGACGCTTCCTCCTCTGTCCCCCAAATTCAGAAGAATTTGTAATACTCCAAGTTTGCAGAAGGAGCAGGAGATTTCCTTTATGCCTTCTTGTATTTAAGGGAACTTAAACTCACTTTTTTCTTTCATGCAAGTACACTGAATATTAATTTATATTAAAGGAGAAAATAAGCTCTGTTGTTCTTGTGGAGCTAAAGAAAGGCACCACAAGACTTGGAGATGAGAAAATTAATTTAAGGAGAGATGGTTTTAGTTTCTGTTCCAAAGATTGCCTGTTTTATTCAAGCAGCCTTTAGGGAAAAACTGGAGTAATCTTCATCCCAGTTCGCCAGCTGCTTCTGCTTATTCCAAGTGAGGGCCACCATAATATCCATGGCCTGTGTCTGAGGCAGTTACCCATAGAATCATAGCTAGAAAGGAATACATGAATTGGAAAAGACACACAAGGATCATCAAAGTTCAACTCCTGGTCCTGCACAGGACATCTCCAAGAGTCACACCATGTGCCTGAGAGTGTTGTCCAAACACTGCTTGAATTCTGTCAGGCTTGGTGTTGTGACAACTTCCCTGGGGAGCCTGCTTCAGTGCCGAAACACCCAGTGGGTGAAGAACCTTTTCCTATTATCCAACTTAAACCTGCCCCAATACATGCTGTTACAGAGGTCATACAGCCGCAGGTACTGTGGTGCTCCATGTACTGCCTGGGTCACAATCTAGCCCTTTTAGCTACAAAACCAAAGTTGCAGGTTTTCAAACTAAGCACTTTCAATAACCACATATGGAGGACAAGATGTAACAGGACACAAATAAACTTCAGACACTCTTCAAAACGGCAATCCAGTATCTTTTTCCTGTCTCCTTGTATGTATTTTATCTTTCTCTACCCCAAACAAACAGAGTAAAAGGCCAGTTTGAGCTGATTGCTTCTATTACCATGGGTGATGAGGCTGTGAACAGTAGTGGACCTGAGCGCCACAGCTGAACACCATCACTGGTTTAAGTCCCACAGGTAGCACCTACACACCAGAATAAGTCTGTGGAAGGATTCTGTATGATGTGAGTATGAAATTCAGCAAGATGAAACTCTTCAAATGCCTCATGTGTACATATTCAGTGCCGCTTCAGACAGTAGCTTGAGGTGCCTATTCTGCAAGCACAGTAGCCCTAGGTTTTCTCTGTAGGTGATAGAAGCAAGTTCCTGCAGAGGAATTCTGACAACCAGGGACTTGGAAAGCTGGAGCAACCACAGAGACATTTGTATACACCTGGACAGGATAAATTTTAGTTTGGGTTCTTGAGTTGTGGATTCCATTGTGGGGGAGTTACATGAAGTCAAGGATTAGCCTTAACATGTAGGCCTACCTACATCCTTAAACAAAAGTTTTCCTTTGTGTGGTTCCAAATTTGAAGCTATTTGCACATGTATTTCCTTCTGTCTCTTGTAAATTGTTTGATGTTCAAACTGGCTCTGGAGGAAGCTAGGTTTTGTTCCAAAGACAAGTCAAATAGATAATACTTGAATGATTTAAATTTCAAGAGCGGCCAGAGACTAGACCAACAAGTTCTGCAGGTTGCCTTTGCCAGATCTGCTCAGGCCAAGGAAGCCTGGGCAACAACAGCCACCCGAAAGGGAGCAGGCTCCACCCCACCAGATCAGTTCCACTGATACATAATCTAGAGGATAAAAAGAAAACATGGTCCTGGAAACTGAAACATACACAGGTAAAGGTAGTTCCTGAATCAAGCAAGTTTAAGAATAAAAAGAAAACAAACAAAACAAAAAAACCAAACCACTTTATTCCATAATTATATTTTACTCAAGTTTTCAGTCAGCAAGTAATAGTTTTCTGCCAATGATAATTTCAGTCATTCTGACATTTTACACTAATGGAGCTTCTGTCATATTACAACTGGCCCTAACCAGAATTCTAACCTTTTTTCCTTGTTCCTTTCAGCAATCTATGCAGACATCCTTAACAAAAACATCTAATAAAGAAACTACAGAGCATGCAATTTTACTCTAGTTTATAGAATGCAGCACATGGCACATTAGAGTACTCCTTTCCAAAGGGATTACTTAATAAAAAAAAAGGAAAACAGCACCTATCTTGAAGTGGACATTTTCATAGGTAATTTTTACACTGCAAATAAAGATACCATTACAGCAGAAGAGGGGGAAAATTATTTTAAAGGTTCTTTTTCCCAGGAAATCCAAGTTATTGCTTTTTCATGAACTGTTGGAATGAAGATAATCATCCTTAGTACTCAAATCTGTTATGAAACAGTGCTTGTCAAGAGGTCCAACTGCTTTTTAAGTGAATGTTTCATTAGTTTGGAAGTCTACAGGGCACAATTAGGTATGATGATGAAGCAACGATGAATATGGCTTTCCTATGTTTATAACATCATTAGGTTTCACACTGGCAATTTGACAGCTGAGGGGTTACAATCCTGCAGATACACAAAGTAATACATCTTTGCACACATAGATTACATATCAAATTATTGCCCTAGCACAAACCTGTTGATTTTGTATCTTACACAGGACAATTAGGACATACCTGTGCTACATGATGACACAGACTACCAAACCAAGTAGACAGGTTTTACTTAATACCACTAAATTTGTAGGCAACCTCTCTCAAACATATCTAACAATACAACTCAGTATACTGAGCATATACTGACTAGGAATGCACTGTATTATTTACGTAACAAACAGGATGGAGCTAGATACCAATTGGTACAGAGATTTTCCATGCCTTTCCACAGAAGCTGAGTTGCAGTGTTGGAATGACAATTTGCTGCTGTCTTATATAGTTCAATTGTCAGCAAAATCACATCAAAAGACTTACTTAAAATTCACAGTCAAGATGATAGAGGAAGTTTTTCCAACAGTACTAATTTCGGTTTCAAGTTTAAAGTAAAAGGAGGTAGTGCAGTAAGGTTCAACCCAATTTTACTGATGCCCGGTATATTTGCCAGTGGCCTGTGGGTTGTCTTGTAATGTGATATTTGAAGAGGATTTGTTTCCATCAGTATATGTGTGTAAGAAAACATCAACTGGTCTCCTGGTTTAACATCTTCTCTTTTGTCATACCTGTAAAGAATAAAGAAGGTTTATTTTTATTCCTTGCTTTACCTATTAAAGATGGCCATTACTGCAGAGGCATGAAGCATCCAAGATAAAACACAAAAATGAACTAACATTCTCAGTTGTATCTCCTGATTAAATAGTACTAGAGGAGGAAATAGTATTTCTGAAGAACGTAGGGACTCAGTCATTCCATGCAAGTCTTTCTGCTGCTATTGTGATACAAATCACGACTCCTAGAAAATTTCTTACTAGTTCCCTATTTGAATTCAGTGGAGAAAGGACTCCAAAGCCTAAGATTGTAGGAAACTGGATCAATTTTTAAGTTTTACTCTACGAGAATTACATATGGAGAAATGTGGGGGTTTTGTTTTGTTTTGATTCTTTTACTGCTTTTTATTTGTTTGTGGGGCTTGTTAGTAATTCTAAAAAATACCTTATGTGGTACTTAAGCAGACTTAAGTACTTAAGGTACATAACCTTTTTCTCCTGGTAGTCATAGATTAGAGTAGGAGCCTCAGAGAGTAGCAGGGAGAAGACCTCCTTGAATGCTTGAAGATAGAAGGAGCCTGGTAGTTACAGTACTAATTTGGCACTTGTTACTTCTAAGTTCAGTTCCCTGATCTACTACATGTTTGGGCAGGTCACTTCATGCCAGCTTTTACAAACTGTTTAAGTACCAGAATATATATAAATTATATATACAATTTAAAAAAATATTATAAAGTAACTACTGAGTTCTAGGACTATTTATTATGTACACTTACAGTTATTTCTTAAAAGGATTTATGTTCAATCTAGCTATTGAGGAATTTACAGGATGAGAAAACAAGTGACTTAGCCATTTGGCAGGGATGTGAAAGATCTAGTTATAGCCACTCTTCATCTGACCTAAGCCCAAAACTGAAGTTCATTATCTCTTAAGAGCTGTATGAACCGCTTTAATCTTCTAGGAACTGAGACAGATCTCCCTCACTGTCTCATGAGGACATGGTTCTACTTTGCAATAGTTAATTGTTCATTCACTGAAGAGAGTCAGGTGCAATTTATAGCTTAAAGGTTAGGATATTCATACTGGACATGGCAGCCTGATCGAGTCCTCAATCCAGCAACTTCAAAGGGAGAAGAAAGAGGTAAATTCACTCCAAAACACTCCATAAACTACTGTTAGGCACTGTAACCTAAGTGAAGAGCAGCACCCCCGTTCTTCACCTTTTCTGTTGCACTGTTCTGTGAACTGTTTTCTACCAGCACTTGGAGCTCCCATTCTTAGGCACCTGAATCCTTCCACACATTTCACAGGCATCTTACTCAGGCCATGACTTTCCTTGCAGATGTGGACACAGGTAGCGAAGTGGTGCAATCCCAGCCCTACATACTCTTAAATGCACCTAGGATTAAATCCAGCCTGCATCTTTGAAGGTCTGGCCTCTCATCTGCCTGAATTCCCTGGAAAAAAATCTCTACTGATATTTTTGTAATGCTGCCTGACAGGGCAGTCATTAACATTTAAGATTTATGAAGGAAGTACTTTACAGAAAACCAGAGGTCTCATGTGAATTGTTAACTAAAGTTTTGGCAACTCAGGAAAGACCCCAGACTGACAGAATTCATAAGTGTCACTAAATACACCGTATAATGCACAATTAGGCTGCACACTGAACAGGTGTTTTCTACTTTTAAAACAATTGCATGGTAATTTCACCTGCTATTTCCAAAAATATCACAATACCCCTTAGGTTGGTAGATAAATCCAGACTGGCAGAAGGAACAGCATTACTTTGTAACAACATTACCAACTGTTAATTTCACATTTTCTTCATCAGCAAGTAAAAGGCCTTTCATCTGGTTGCATGCATTTCTGAATTTTATTATTTTTAAATACTTTAAGCTTACACAGCATATTTATTCAGGGTTCAAAGAGACTGCACTAATTGAAGACAAGATTGTAACACCTGTTCCATGTAAGAACCTGCATCAAGCTCCTTTCAATCACCCTTTGAAGAAAAATAATAGATCGCTTGCATTTTTCTTGAGGCAAATAGATCTAATCTGAGCACGCTACTGAAAGCTGATAACTTTAAGACACTTTTATTTATGGATTGCAGTTATCTGATGAATCATCAGCCTTCACAGCCACCCCACCCCTAATCTGTTTCCACCTGACATACACTATCTATGAAGATGTTAAGTTAGTTTTCACCTATCTCAAAGGATGTCACTTTCTTGGACAATGAGAAAATGGACAGTTGATGCCAATAAACTTTGCACTACTGTGCTGTCAGACCAAGTGGTAATCCTGTGTATGATGCTCAGTTGTGGATTTTGCCTGATTTTTTTAATGTGAAACTTTATGCTGAATCAGCCCTTCTTTTAGCCTGTTTTGCTGAGAACAGATAAAAGTGAGAGAGAAACTGCTCTGTAGCTGTAACACCATGAAACATTTATCAGTGACAGGGATATTATTCATTCACCTTCCAATCCCACTAGGCCTTACAAGCCTTACAAACCCAAAGCAATCCAACACTCACCAACTCAAAAAGCTCATTGGAATGAAGCACTATTGAGAGAGCAGAGTTGTATTCAGAGTAGTGGGTGTATTTAAGCATGTTTTAAAACCCCAAAGATTGAAACATTTTAGCTATCATGCACATTCTATCCCTTGTATTCTAGCAGCTTAATGTCTCCTCCCAGTTCATGGTTTAAGGCTTTCTCTAGATTCAGCATACAAAAAACCAATTTGAAATAAACAGTAGATAGATAATTGTAAAGGCTTTAAACAGTCTGTACCATCATCATGAGAGTGCTTGGAAATAAAAAGGCATAGCAAGATCAATGATTTTTGTAATTCCCCTGGAAGCATTCTTTCCCCTTCTTCTGCTTTACTTCTAAAGTACTTTTATCTCTAAACATACCAGTAATTAAATTATGTTCATCTGATCCTGAATACTGTGACTGGGGAAAAAGAACTCTATGCTCAGAATACTTCTTAAATCAAAATCTGCTTGTGTTGTTTTTGTTTTGTGCAGTATGAAGGGAGGCTTTGTGTCACCTTCTAATGAGTCATTTTCATTAAGATCATTTTCATTTCAATTAAAATCTTATGCTTCAGCTGAAGAGGTAGGCTTAAAAATCAGAAAGGTGCCTACTTTTTGGTTTTCATCCTGAAAAGCAAATGATGCCACCTCACAATGTCTCCTACTATTCATTCCAATATTCCAACTCTTTTTAAAAAGTGTCTATGTATCACTGCTGGTCATAGCAACAAAACACTCAACAGCCTTCCCTCAGAGCCAATGAATGTGTTCACAGCAGCAGCTTCAATGCCACCTATATGAGGGATGTTCCACATAAAAACAGACTTTCAGTATTAAAATGTACATGAGCCTCACATTGCCACACATCATTCAGACAAGTAATTATATACACTGCTCTGCCAAGAAAGCTCTGTTTCACAAGGTCTAGTGGGGTATCAGACCTAGCTGCATTAAACATATTGGTATAAAGTTTGGTGAGCTAACAGTTTTTGTGCTGTTTCTGATGTCTTTAGAATCACAGAATCATTAAGGTTGGAAAAGATGTCTAAGAGCATCAAGCCAAATTGTCACCTTAGAACCACCACCACATCCACCATTAAACCATAGCCCCAAGTCATAGCCATATCCACACTTTTAACACCTCCAGGGATGGTGACTCCACCACTTTCCTGGGCAGCAAGTTCCAATGCTTGACAACCCTTGCCATGAAGGAATTTTTCCTAGTATCACACATAAACCTCTCCTGGCACAACTTGAGGCCATTTCCTCTTGTCCTCTGAAATATTCTATGCTATACAGGCAAATCAGAATCAACCAAATCAATGAAAAAATGTGCAGTGCTTTATTTCTGAAATGGCAGCACTGCAGACATCAAAAATTCTCTGAAGGTTCATATTGTTCTTAAGCTGGTTTAATAAATAGGCTGTACCAGAAATTGGGTTTGCAATGCTTGTCCCTGTGCATATGCAAAAAAAGAAAAAGCAGGCTACTGTCCTCAAAATACCTCATTCAGAACATACCTCCAATCGGAATTGATTTCTAGAAACCGAGAAACTCCTGTTTGCGCTGCAGCCACATCAATATGAACAGAGACATCTACATAAATAAAGGAAATAGAATACAGTTTCAAAATTCTTCCAAGTACACTCTGATTAATAATTAACAAAATAGTAACAAAGAAGATGTGTGTACCTAGTTTGAAGAAGTAGTATTCAATACATGAAAAGATATACTGAAAATGAGATTAGGTGAACATACCTCAAGCCAGCTTTACATACCTGCTGTTGAAGGTACCAACTCATGCAACTTCTGAATTGCCACTCCTCCAGGATAATTGAAATGTGAAACATATAAAGATGTTCCTGAATAAACAGCATTAAGCAGAAGATGCATTATAATAAAGAACGATCCAAGTTTGTACAGCCAGGATCTCCGGTAGTTATTCAGACTGTTGAGGAAGAGAAAAACAAGGAAGAATAAACTGTTATTTTCTTTCATACTGATCACTAACTACTGTGACACAACTGTTACAGAAACTGCATTTCTAGATAATAAAGATTAACACAAATTTTATTAACCCTGTATGGCATGTATTTATTACCAGTTTCTAGAAGATTAACTTTTAGTGACATTTAAATTAGAATATTCTCATTAATAAAGGTAAAACAAACTTATCAATAAATCTAAGTATTTCTGTGTTTAAAAACTTCAGCTACGAATATATTCTCTTTTAAAGAAGTTAAACTCTGAACTTCAATTTGTTTACTCAATATACCCAAACAGAACTATTTAACTCCATGTTTCACAAGCCTTGCCTGTGTATTAAACGATCTCCTGAGGTAAACTGTGTTAACAGCTCAGAAGTACACTGGAATAGGTCTTTTCTGGTAAAGAAATTGCATTGTAACAATGTAACAGAATATTAGGGCTCTATTCTCAATTCTTCTCCAGACTTCCCAAATAGTCCCGTCAAAGCATTTGACTTTATTCTCTGTTTCCACTTCTCTCTGCAGTCAAACGGGTACAAAGACCTTGAACTCCTTTCTACAGCACATGAATATTTCAATATGATCCAGAGTTCAAGATGAAAAAAGTGCATAAAAATAGTACTAATAGTTTTCCTTTTGCATTTTCAGAGGAAAAAAACCCAACAAACAGGATTTTGAACTTACATTCGTGAGCACATTTTAGCAGCCACTATGTTGAAAACAGGGAAAGTATAGATGATGAAACGCAGCTCTTTGTGTGGGAGAAACGAATACAAGAAAATAAAGCCCAGTGCTGGCAAAAGTAAAATCCGAGTTCTCTTTTCTGTTACCCCTAAAGGTACAAATATTATGCTGCATCCCAAAGCACGAGGCAGGGCTGAATAGAAATACCACAAGAAGGGAGAGGTCTTCAAGGTGAAAAGAGTTAAGGATGCTTTCACTGCTAACAAGTAAAGTAACTATTCTTTACATTAGTACCCACAAATTTTGCAAATATGCAGTATACTTTTTGTATACACATTCTTCCAGCCTTTCATTTCGTGTCTTATCTTTGGAGGACACAAAGCAGTTGCTTAATTACATTCATATTACCCAACAGAGGCACTCAAATGGCAGTAATGATGGGCAACATGAAAAACCAAGGGGAAGAAACCTGGCTTTATATTGGTAGAACACAGAAGCAAGAAAAAAGTTAGCAGAGGAGACTTACAATTTGCAGAAACACCTAAGAGACAGACATTGTCTCATAAGTTTTAAATAATGAAAAGTAGAATCTAACACCCTGAGTCTCAGGAGTAAGTCACATCAAGTCTTTGCTTTGGCTGGTAGTGTTCTTTTTCTCTGGATGTTTCAAAGGATACTCCCCAGTTGGAACTTTTGTTTAAAACTGTGTTATACCAGAGCACTTTCCCCTCAGGCCACACAAGCTGCCTCCAAAATAGAGAATCCACAGCAACTGTTAGCCCTAAAAGAATTAAAGAGAAACAAATCTGCATGAACTAAAAACCAGGGAAAAGCAAACTCACACATCCGAATAGCATACATACAGCATATTGAGACCAACATAAACTGAAACATGCATTGTAAGCCTCACCCAAAACCATAGAAAAGGCTGAATATGTCTGTCTTGCAGGGAAGGGAGGCACTTCTGAACAGAAGCCTTTAAAGAAGCATATTAGACATGAATCCAATTGGGATTCACCCCACTCCAACCCCAGGTTTGAAAAAAAGGGTTTAACTGAGGTTTGTTTTAGAAGAGTATTAAGAGCATTAAATGTAAAAAACCATAAGAAGCTCATGTTAACTTTAAATAGTACTAAATAAATTTTTATTGTAAAGCTACAATTGTTTTTTGTTAAGTTAAAAAAACAATCACAATCACAAAGTTTGCTACTATTCATTAGGTGGAGGGAGAAGGAGAATAAGGGATGAAAGGCAAAAAGAAAGCAGTAAAACTGTCAGCCCTATCTCCTCCACTCCGCTCTGTAAAAACTGCTCTAGTATTTAAGGATTTCGCTCAAATAGGAAAGGGGAGTGCCAGTGGTTAATTCCCATTGGACCTCCAAACTCTTACATCATAAGGTGCCTCCAAATGCACCTGGCATAATTGTTTGGTGTTTCTATTGTGCACTCTGTGCAAGGGACAGCACACTGCCAGGGGTAATCATCACGTATCTGACAACAGCATTTTTAATTAGGTAGGCTGGTGGAGCAGCTTAGAGTATTTATGTGCATATACACAAGGATCTTCCACGGATAGGTAGAGACAAGGGAATTTTTCAACCTCTCCAGCATGGAGATCACTTAACCTGTTAAATTTAATTTAGTAACAGAACAAAGATGAACTGCAATTCTCCCCGCAACCCTCCTGCTTGGTATCTCTGTCACACAGCTGTATTTTATCCTGGGACTCAGCTGATCACCATGGCAATAGATACTACAACTGATAATATGCACAAGTAGCTACAGCCAGGTACTAATTGTACTGAAGTCAGCTTGTACATCTCAGCCTCTTTAAGATCAGGACATTATACTGTAAGCATCTAAAGACAGAGGCCACAGTAGCTTTCTCTGCTCTGCACACATCTATTTCCTCACACAGAAATTTTCAAAGAAATAAAAAATCTTGTTATATTATTAGCAAATAGAATCAAACTAAAACAATAACAACTCACAACACCTCACTTACCCTCTCTCCACTGCCACTCCCAAAAAAAAATCCTTAAGGGCCATTCAACAGATAAATCAGTCAAAACTCCAGACTTCTCTTGAATTTAATGTCATTTGCTTTCTTCCAAGCAAACACTTACCCAACCAAAACATTCCAGCAGGAACAGCATGGGAAAGCACCTTGAAAATGGAGATTCTTTTAGTTAATAAAGTCACCAGAAGCATGAGGCCTAAGAATATGCAGAGCTCTGATCTGAAGACTATAATCGCCAAAGCTGAGAACCAAATGAATGGCCTTTGCTTTTGCTGTATCCAAAATGTCAATGCCAGGAGCACTGCAAAAAAACAAAACAAACAAAAAAAACCCAAAATACATCATCCAACATACTGAACTATTTATTTTCTAAAGGGTAACACTCAATGCTATCTTCTTGCTCCTCTAACTTCCTACCAATCCTCTCTTGGTCTTCCTACCATTTCTAGTCCAGAAATTCTTCCTTTGTTAGAGAAATGTAATTTGGAATAATGCACAGCTTTATACTGTTGATGCTTAAGTAATCAGGAAAAGTATAACCACAGAAGGAACACACGGAAACTCTTTCTAGGCAGTATATTTAATAGCTATTGAGGGGGGATAAAAGAAAAACAAACCTTTAGGGAGTACTAAAAGCTTCTCAAACTACGATTCATAATTATTATTGCTCAATATCAGCTGGGCAATTAATTTATTCTCTTGGCTAAGTATATTCTATATTCATGTTAACACAAAACCATTTCAAACACAAAAATGAGACTACAGACTACTGCTGAGGGAGAAAGATCTATAAATTCATTTACATTATTAGGTGGGACACACCATATCTCTACAGACAAAGTTGTCTCTACTTTTAGTTTAAATCTCGACATAGTAAAGTGCTCAGGATCCTAAGGAAAATGTGAAATACTAAGGTACAAAATCATGAAACAACTTGTATTTTTTAATACAAAGAAATTATCTGAGACATTACTAGACAGTTTATCTGACAATTCATCTCTTTTTGTTTCTCATTTCTCATCTATACAGGTTCTTACATCAGCTTCACAATGTTATTAGCTGAACAACTTGCACTGAAGCATTTAGTGACTCAGTAAATATCTGTCACATGTGATTAATTTTCCTCTTCATCAGCTCTGGGGGAAACCTGCATATGTAGAGAAGGGTTTGACATTGGTTTTTCTTTTTTTTTTTCAGTAAGTATAGAAACTGCTACATTTGTAGATAGCTTCACAAGAGGAAGGTGGAGATGGTGCAGTAGGAATTTCTTCTACAATCCCATGAAAAAGTCCTTTCCTGTGCAGACCAAGTTCACAGGGTTTTTTTGAACTGCAGGTGTACCTCATCCCTGTTCATAGCTCTATGCTTTATGCATTAGACATGTGTACTCAAACCTCTAGCTAATCAAAGCCATCTGACAAAATGTACTCAGATTCAATAAAACTTGATTCAACAGTCACTGTAAGCATAGATGGTAAAAAGAGAAAGAAATCTCAAGCTATCTAGTCTTGTTATCACACAATTTAATCAAGTAGATATGTTAATTTGGTCTGACCATACTTTTCCTGTGCTTTAACAACCGATACATTTGAAAATAAGTTTTAAATTTAAAATTTTTTCCATGAAATACCTACCGAATGGAAGTGCAAACACATTAGGGAGGGTTCTTGTACAGTAAAACATCAAATGAAACTGAGTAACAGTGATGAGACAGAAGATTGATGCTGTAGTTGCTCCAAACTGTTTTCTAACTTCTTTCTGCAGCTTCCATAAGGTGTAAATCACACTGAGCCCCAAACTTCCTCGGACTATCAGGAGAATAAAAATGGGAATCAAAGAGTAGTATCAGATGGATCACTGATGAATGGCCATGTTACATAATGTAATGGTAAGACATTCTGAAGACTAACACTTAAGATACCACAACATAACTACCTTTAAAGAAACAAAGAAACAAAAAGTCAAACAGAACTCCATTTAGTTTATCTGTTCTAATCCACTTTTAATTTATCTGGTAGTTCTGCACAAAGGTCAATGCTTCCATGCAAAGTTAACAATCCTTTCTGAAGGGTACATGGCAGTGAACTCTCTAAAGAGACTTGAGACACTTGCTTTTTCTACACTGCTTAACATTTGTTAGCACAGGCTTTCTGTGTGCTGTTAGTTACTCCCCAAAGAGGGAGCTGAATGGCCATGCTGGCCCCAAGTACCATAGTAAGGGTTTTCCTTCACTGAGGAAAAGAATATCGCAGTTTAACTATTGATCCAAATGTAGCAACCATGTTTTAACTGTTGCTCTAATGGGTGACATCTCTAAGGATTTGAAGTTCTCATACCTATCAGCTGGGAATAAAACTTGGACATTCTTAGCACAGAAAGTACGTAGATAGCAGGGCTGGAAAGAGCAGCAATAAAAATTGGTCCAAGGAACGTTCTTGGGACAACTCCAGGAAATTCATGATGGTCATACTGCAAAAAGAAGAATCTACTTAAAATAAGCAAATTAGAAACAAGGGAAAATAAATCATATTCACACCGCATTTATCCTACAGATATTGTAAGGAATTGCCATCCTTAACACTGTCCAAAAATGAAGATATTATTTTCAATCTACCTTATCCAAGTCCAGCTGGTGGTACACCACATCATGGATAGCTTGTAGGTTAAAGCTTTCCTCCACTTTTGTAAAAGGACAGACAGTTAAATGAACAAAGGCCACCACAATCAGCAGCAGCAGCAATGGGAATGACCGCCCACTTGAGCTCCTCTTCTGAGCCATCTTGGGTTTGAAATTCAGATATACTCTATTATTATTAAAAAGAAAATAAAAATAAATTACATAAATAACATGGCATGGAATGTACAACCAGAAAAAAAGATTGATGATGCAAGGAAAATGTACTACAGAAGTAGAAAAGTTCAAAGAGTAGTAAGTCAAAAAATCCAGGAAATTTTTTACTACATTCAATGAATTAAGGTAGTCAAAAATATATTCAGAAGCATTTCAGAATTTATGCCACCATCTGTAAATATAATTGCTTTAATTTTCACCTAAAAAACCTCAAGACAACATGGACCCTACCTAAGAAAGTATATCCCTTTGCATTCCATACTGCCCCACTTCTGAGTGTCACCTCAGTTATGTCTGTGATTTGTGGGACAGATAGCTCTGTAATTTACCCTCGCTTTAACTGCACACTGGATTTACACATGATCTTTAGAACATACTCTCTTGTTTGTTCAGGGCTCCAAAAACAGTGGGAGAGGATCCATGAGGATGAGAAATTCTTGAGAACAGTGTACATTGATCTCCCAAGTTTTCCAGCAGCTCGGTCTGGACTTGGCCAGAGGATAAATCCCCTCTGGCACCCACACATGTCACTATGGCAAGAGACATTTTGTACCCCATACTTCACACTTCTACCCAGACATGAAGGCCACCTCTCCCTAGTGCTTCATTTCACAACACTGCTGAGCCATTCTTACGGAAGTATTTATGTTGTATTTTATCATTACAATAAAATCATGTGTCCAGGTGATGCCAGAGCAAATCTATTTCATGTTCTTTTAATTTAAGCTTCCCAATTTTTTGGAAGTTTACAATTTAATAAAAGACAAGAGATTTTGGTTATTGTTATTCTTGCTCTGTTCTCACAGAGGAAAATTTCAAAACCACCACTTTTAAGGTACAACTGGGGTTTTGTTTAGATATGTTTTCTCCTGTGTTTTGGTCTAAATATGTGCATCAAACAGATGTAAGATAGTTGGCAGGTTTCCTGGGATCACTTAGCAACTGCCTCCTAGAGCTACCTTCTCCTGAACTGATGTTTGTGCTGCTCATCAGTAAAAATGAGTGAGCTCATGTTCCTTGTATTCACAATGAGCACCAATCCTGAAATTTGTGTACTTCCTGTAAATTGCATGTATCTGCATATTATTTTAAATATCTCACTGACTGCATCTCTTTTTCTGATGATTGCTTCTGCTGCAGACTGTGACTGAAGCTCTAAGTCTGGACTCAAAGACAGAGCCTAAACAAACCCTTCACCCCAGGAAGTGGGAATAGCCTTTTTAACCTGTGCCTAGTATTACTTCTTTACAAGAATGGATAACCATGGTTTATGCTACAACAGAATCCTTTCTCACACAAGAGTAGGAAAAGAAGTACAGGACACCAGGACACCTCAAAAAGTGTCTGGCAGGAATTAAGTCCCTGCACAGGGCAATTTAAGTTGCACTAATTCTTGCTGAATTCTTCCAATAAATGCAGAAGAATCTCATGATTCTGGTCAAATTTAACTGAAGAGAAAAATGGACACTGAAGGGTCAATCTACTGCTGCACACAGCAACACAGCACTTGAGCAGCTCATGTATCAGGTGAAACAGCACAGTCACCTGCAAGGTAGGTATTCCTGACTCCAAATTCACAGCTTCCTAACACTGCAGGTATTTTAGGACCCAATAAATCCTTCTAAAAGGACCCAAGTGCCAAGAAGCTCTATTTTTTCCTTCTTAACTACATCATCTGCATAACAACGAGCTGTTACCATCACCTATAAATACTGCACTCATTATCCTCTGACCGATCTACAACACAGCCTGCTCCTGGTATCTTTAGCTGATAGCCACATGAGTAATCAGTCCCCAGCTTCCTAAATCAGAATGAAAGTGAAGCTACATATCCCACACAGTTTATCACAAGCTTTTTTTTTTTTTTAATCTTGTTGACACCAATCCTTTTGTATGCCTGAAAAAAGTAAGCATGAGAGCATGCTTGTACATCTTGAAGATAACTATTGCATTATAAATACTGAAATTCCCTGGAGGGAAACATTCTAGAAGATAAAAAACCAAAGCAGGAAGACAACACCCAGGTTTCTGAGATAAAGCCTAATAAATTCAGTAGTCTTGTCAAGACTCAAGATAACTTGGTCTGTTGAAAATTGATGCTGACAAGCATCAAAATTCAAGCGGAATTTATCAAGACAGGTAGATGCTGAATTTGATGATTAAAATAAATTTGCTATATAAAAGCAAATACTTGCAATTATAGTTTTTTATTTTTTAAATGCCAAAACCACAGAAACAGATTTTCACTTAATAAAAATAATTTAATAATGAAGCTTAGAGGGATAATCATAAGCAATACACATAGGTTTGTCCATTGATCACATTCTGGCAACTTCAGAAGAATCTTCCTCAGGCCTCTACAACACAGCCACACTGACTCCCCCCCAGGAATCTACATCAAAACTGAATCATATAAGAGCAGGGGGTTTTAACACAAAGGATTCATCTTTTCCTGGGATTAAACTGGGTGGAAAAA
>VXBC01004277.1:225029-303429 GCA_013399945.1 Ploceus nigricollis
GGCATCGTGGACAGGTTCAACCAGGTGGGCCGCGGGGTGCGGTTGGACGGCCCCGTGGTGGGTCGGGGGTTCGTGGGGGCTCCCGGCGGGGTCGAGCAGCGGCGTAGGTGGCTCCGCGCCTGTGGCGCCGAGGGGCAGCGCCGGCCCCATGGCCGGGCAGCGCCGGCGGGCGCGGCGCGGGTCCGGCCGGCTCTATGCCCAGAGGCCGCGCTACGGGAGCGCCTCCGCTGGAGCCGCATTTGGGGTGGCGCCCGGCCCTGTCATGGAGCAGCGCCGGGTCCCGCTCCGGCAGCGGTCGCGGGGCTGAGGGGGGGGGGGGGCAGAGCTCCTCCATCTCTGCCGTCAAAGGTGTTTTGGTGCTTTTTGTGTAAAAAGGCTGGCTCTGTTGGAGCGTGTCCAGCTCCGTGGGAAGTGCTGGTGGAAAGCTTCGTCCCCAAACATTCACTGTCTGTTGCCACTTGTAGCAGCCTTACGTGTGGTACAGTAAATTCTGCGCCGGCAGCGAGGGGCTGCTGCGCCTGGTGACCGGTGCTTTGTGCTCTCCATGCGAATATCGGCTGCTGCAGGCTCGCCAGGTCACTTGAACTGCGGGGTTTTCTGCCAGGTGTCGTCTGGTGGCATTGGCTGTGACTGGGGACAGCTGTGCTGATCGCCCTGTTGCACGGTTGTGTGCTTAACTTACAACTTGGTGCAGACTGGGCTGTTATCAAATTTGAATGAAGTAGAGGTTCTGTCCAAATGCTAATAAGTAATAAATTTCCTGAGAACTTGAGGGAGAAGGCTGTAAAGTTTCATATATGCATAGGGGTTTTTTTTGTAAATCAAGACTGTAACATGGCTTTGTTTATACATTAGGAAAATTTAATCATGTTATGTTGTAACATACACTTTCTCACTTTTCGTGTTGTAGTTAGCTGTTGCTTTCACTCAGGAATTTGATCAGCAGCTTGAGAGCTCTACTGTAGTTTATGCAGGGTGCTTTTCATAATTTCTATACAAGCATTTGTTATTGCCCTTAATTTTTGTTAAACCTTGTGTAATTTCTGGTGTTTTTTATTTGTAGGGTTTAGCAGATACAGCTAAAAAAAACTTTGGTGGTGGAAACACTGCTTGGGAAGAGAAGACGCTGTCAAAGTATGAGTCCAGGTGAGCTGTTTCAGTACTTCTCATTCAACTGCATTTTGTGTTCACTGTGTGTAACTTCACTATATCATTGTTTGTTTAGAACTTCAATATTGAACTTGACAGCTAAGGTTTCTCTTGTCCAAACCTTAAATCCTTAATGATTATAATGTTACATAACATTGTAATCTAAAGATTATAGTAAAGATTCAAATGCCTTATTATTGCTTCTATTCGCCTTGTTTCTGAAAACAACAAAAGTTAAATCTGTTATTAGTCATGGTAGTTTTTTTTTTCTATTTACCATTAAAGTCTTAAATTAATGAGTCTAAATAATGGTCAATACTTGGTTGCTAGTCATAAAAGGTATAGAGTACTGAAATGTTTGATTTAGAATTAAAGCAGTATCTTCTCCCTAGAGTTGTCACTGTTTCAGTGCCAAAGAGAAGGCAGATTACTGTATGCATATCTGGTCAACTATGGAGAAAAGTAACCTGCTACCTTTCTCCTGCATTTCAAATTCATTTTTTTATCTTAGTTGGAGTGCTGAGATATTCCTGTGAGAGTCACACACTTGTGTCAAATAAAAATACATTAAATTTGTTGTTGAACATTAAAGTACTGCACTCCAATTTTCTGGGAACTAAAAATCTATCAAACCTACAATCTAGAAATATAGTAAATGCAAGCAAGTCACAACGTTCTTGTGGTTATTATTCTGGGTTTGGGTTTCTTTTTTGACTGGAGTAATGTTTTTAGTTCTTGGCTCTGATATTTGGTATGTTTTGAAATTAATTCAAGGCACCCCATAAACTGATGAAATATTCTCACTGAAGTCTGGCTATTCTGTCAGGTCTTGAGTTGTATTGAACATTTAAATTAAATTTACAGTTTTCCTTCTCTGCTTGTAGTGAAATTCGTCTTGTAGAGATCATAGAGAATCTGTGTGACAGTAGTAACTTTGAATGTAACAACATGGTAGAAGAACACGAAGAGCTTATAGAGAAATGGTGGTTCAAATTGTAAGTATAATTTTCTTGGTGGAGATCTTTGTGTGAATAAATTTTCTAAGAGGATGAACTAATAATGTTTAATCTTGTGCCTGAACAATAGCAGTATGGGTAATTATTCATTGTCTTTCAAGAGTTGCCATTGGGTACAGCTGGTTTCAGGCTAACTTTTAGTATCATGTGCTGCTATGATATGTTCTTTTTGATTTTCAATTCCAGCAGTGTTGCACCAAAGCATCTACACTTGTTTCTTATACACTGTCTACTTAGTTACCAGTAGGATGTCAAAGCAAACTAACATTGGAAAATGTTGAAATATAGTCCCTTATTTGTTTTCCTTTGTCACAAAACTGCAAAGGGCTCTTTGGCTCTTGTGGGTTTTTTGTTTGCTTTCTTTTTTCCCTGACACTACATTTTGTTCTTCTGGCAATCAAAAAAATAGTTGGCGCTAATCAGGGTAGAAGTTGGATCGCTTGCGGATGGTAGAGTAGCAGCTGACTTTTCTGCCTGCATTTTAAGCTAGACTGGGATTTGAGTTATAGCTAACCTTTTTGTGTACCAGTCGTAAATATAATTAGTATATGGATGGCAGTGTAACATTTAGATTTCTTAATGTTTGGGTTTTTTAGTTCCAAATCACATTTCTTCTAAGTATTTTTCACTAATTTAGACTGTCAGCACTCCTAATTAGCTAGAATTCAATAGAGTGAACTGCCATTATAATGTTTCATAACTGGATAAGGCTTTTTGATACTCTACTTTCTTCTAAATGACTGCTTTATCCTTTTACCTAACTCTACAGGATTGTATATATGTTAACATGTAGTGAAGGGAATAGAGTAGAATAGCAGAGCAGAAAATAGAGTATTTCACTTGCAAGGAACCTAAAATGATCACTTAGTCCCACTGCCTGACTGCTTCAGGGCTGATCAAAAGTTAAAGCATGTTGTTAAGGTCATTGTCCAAACACCTCTAAAACACTGACAGGCTGGGGGCCTCCACCACCTCTCTAGGAAACCTGTCCCAGTGCTTGATCGCCCTCTTGGTAAAGAAATGTTTCCTAATGTCCAGTCTAAACCTCTCCTGGTGCAGCTGTGAGCCCTTCCATTGTGTCCTGTCATTAAATACAACAGAGATCGGCACCTCCTTCTCCCCTTTCCCTCCTCAGGAAGCTGCAGAGGGCAATGAGGCCACCCCCTCCACCTCCTTCTAGACAAGCACAGAGTCCTTAGGTGCTCCTCATAGGACATGCCTTCCAGAAAGGTAAACTATGCAACCCGGAGTCTTTAATTTGGTTAAAATTTGCAGAACTGGTCTTAACTAAAAAATTTGGCATAGTAAACTTCCTAAAATAATCAAAACAATTCATAAAATACATTGAGATTTGGACAGTTTCTGTATTTAAGAAACCTTTTGAGTGCATGCCAATTGATTGTTTGCCTTCCTTTCTTTAACCTGCAATATCCAAATGTCATTCAGTTTCTGTGGTAGTTTCCAAAGACAGTTTCTTTGCCCATGAATACCTTAGGCATTTTTTACAAGTTGTTACATAAAGGGTGGTCAATCACTGGAACAGGTTCCCCATAGCACCAAGCCTGTCAGAGTTCAGGAATCATCTGAAGGACACTCTTGCTCACATAATTTAATATAGGAAGTCCTGCGAGGAGCAGGGAGTGGACTCAATTAATTGGGGCTGTATGCTGGTGCTCAAGTAGCACATAGCAAACTTCTTAATTTTAAAAATGTCTTCTAAAATAATACTCAATCAATGCTAAAAAAAGGAGAAATTTTAACCCTATCATCAAGTAGCCAATAATTTGAACAAATGTTAACATCTCTTCCAGGCTATCTTCTATTTACTTGACATACAAGATACAGAAATTATCTATAAGAGAAAGACATAAGTAAGATTGTCTAAACCGTATATAAATCTTCCCTAAAAGTAAGGTGTTTAAAAAATGGCATGTGTACATGTATGAAAAAGAATTTATTTTATTTCTTGCTCTTATTTCACCTTTTTTCTTAAATATAGTTTATAAAATTTGAGTGCAGCTTGTTAATAGTATTGTATTTTAAAAGGTACATTTTCAAGTTGGAGGACTTCTTCTAGAAATTGATTCCTGAAATCTTCAAAAGAATTAGGTTTCCAGTCTGTCATGTGCAATAGGTTTCTCTCCTGTGTTGTGCTGGATCAGTTGTGTGAGCTGGCTTTTAAAGAATCTTTGTTCCTTTTGTTTGTAAATGAATGTCTTTCATATACAGAAAGAAGAAGTATCCAGATTTGTTTAAGTGGTTTTGCATTGAAACAATAGAAGTTTGCTGCCCTGCTGGAACTTATGGACCTGATTGCCTTGGTAATTTTTCTTCTGAAAAATTCAGTAGCAGACACAGTTTTTTTACCTGTTTGTTTCAGTCTTTACTGTCACAAACAAATACATGATGTATGATATTTTGCATGAGACACAGGCTGCTGTGTAGTATGTACCTGCTTGCTGCCTCATAGTTGAGTGGCTACCTTGTGAATATCCTGCCTGAATAAAAGTCTTCTGGGCATGCAGTAATGTACTAAGCTGTCAAGGGTAGCAAGATGTGCAGAAACAATTAATCTGATGCTAGTATCCGCACCTGACCCATCCTTAAAGGCTCTCTGTAACATGAAGTCTGTTGTTTAGGTGGCCTTGCAGAATCTGTGTAGACAAGAATCCTTGACCAGTTTCAAGAGTAAAACAACCCAAATGCTGCTGAGGTTTAAATGAAGAAACTTGCCACTGAGGATCAGTTAAAAAGGCAATGAGAAAAATTGGGTAAAAGTAGGTGGGAGGTGAAAGTAAGGTCTTTGCAAAAGTGATGAGAGATATCTTGGCCTCTGAAGCTGGCAAAATGTATAAATCTCTAAAACTTCTTACCTTATTAAGAGATCAATTTTGGCCACTTAATATATTGGTAAAAATTAAGTCCCCGTTCCCTATATTTGATCTAAATGATAGCCGGTAGATTTTTACAAATGTAATATGAGCCTTCTCAGAGATCCAGAAAAAATAAAGATACCAATTTTACCCAGGAAGCTAGGAAAATAAATAAAATTTTGAGCTATGGTCTTTACCCAAAATCAACTGAACTTTCCTGGAAATTGTTTTGAGTTTCCCTTATACTTGAATATATTATTAAGCATTGCCTTATTTCAAAACTTTTGGTTACTCTCACGGGTGAAAAAGACTCTTGGATATCATATCCTGCTTTAGTGTGATATTTTAAAATTAATTTTTTATTTTATTTTCTGTGAAGAGGGAGGGGCTTCGAGTGCTTGTGTCTGAGAGTAGAAAGTTATTTCCTTAAACATCTGATTTAAAAATATGTTTGATCCTTTTTTAGCTTGTCATGGTGGATCAGAAAGACCTTGCCATGGAAATGGCCACTGTGACGGTGATGGTACCCGAGGAGGAGATGGCTCATGTAGCTGTAAGAAGGAGTATACAGGACAATTTTGTCTGGACTGTTCTAGTGGTTACTTCAGTTCCTTGAGAAATGAGACACATTCTGTTTGTACAGGTAACGAAGTCTTAACACATGCTTATGTCTTTATGTTACTTCCTCAATTTTTGCAAGCAAAACTAGAAAAATTTGAAACTAACAAATGTAGAAACAAAACACAGTTTGGCCAGCTTTAAGCATAAAAGACATGTCAGTCACTTTAGTGGAATTCTTAAGATTTTTTTAAGTCATCTTTTCACACTGCCTTTGGTTTTTAAATTGTTTTTTCTGCTTTAAGAAGAAGAATTCATAAAAATCTTTGCTTCTCTGCTTCCAAAGTACTGTTAAAATCTTGAGCTGAAATTACTACACTCTGGACTGCTTTAAGTTTTCCTCATGTCTCAGATAAGCTTAAATGTACTGCAAACTGCTTAGATTCCAGTTAGATATGCCTAAGTTTAATTTTGAAACAAAGTCAGGTCATAGGAATAAAATTTTGCATTGGTCAGATTTTCAATTCTTCTTAGACCCTTGATGAGATTCTGCAACAGCTACATCCTGACTCTGGGGTCTAATAAGATTGTTTTTAAATAGTCTATATTGTTTTGTTGGTTTCTTTTTTTATCTGGTTGTGTAGTAATTCTTCTTTATGATTTGTTTTAGATGACAATATATAATATACATATATTACATAGGGTGTGTTGCATGTGCATGTTACATATATATGTATACAATATGCATATACAGCTGGATTTCTAGTATAGTTCCTTCTGAAGGTCTTCACAGTTAAATCACTTCACACATTGCTCTCATAGCTAGTTGTCAATGTAAGTTGTGTGAGGATTCATTCGGTAGAGAAGTGCAGAGTTTGATGTTTAAACTCATGTCCCAGCCTTGAGGGGTTGAGCTAAGTTTGCCTTCTTGATCTCCTCTTCCCAAATATTTTAGAAATTGGACCTGCCACTTCTAGTCACTAGAATTTCATGGCAGTGTTCTCAGTGGTGCAAATAACTGTAATTGCTAGATTTGGTTTCTGGTGGTATTTTGGGATTTTGCAGTTGTTTTGGTCAGATAGCTGCATGTTTCTAAATTAAATCTTGATCTTATGGAGGTGCTGTCTTGTGAATGGGAATTTCAAGCTACTAAAAAATGATGGCTTACACTGAATCCTAAATAAAGTTTAGAGAGTTTGTGTGCCCAAACTTGTCTTGGGATTTCTCAGCAAAACTCAGGTTGAAGTTTTCTCCTCTCAGCCTGCCATGCTGCCTGTAAGACTTGTACTGGTTCAAGTAACAAGGACTGCCAAGATTGTAAAGAAGGCTGGACTAAAAATGAAGATGGAGCTTGTGTGGGTGAGTAATGCTTGGCAGACTTCAAACAGGTTTTGTAGTAACACTGGCTAGTAAGATTAGATGGCATCACTTCCAAGTTTTATTTTGTTTTATGGAAATGGTCTGTCAGTTTAGATTTCTACAGTTTTATTAGTCCCTCTCTTCCTAACTTACTTCATGTTGCAGGAAAGCAGTATTTTCTCACCACTGATTGCCTGGTGATGATAGTTACCTTTATCATACTGTTCACTGTGTCTTTTTAGTTTAATGGAATTCAAAGAGCAGCAAGTGGGGTGTTTCTTTTTAGACATGAGTTTCCTTGATGTTTATTTGAATGTTAAACAATGTTCTGCTCTTGATTTGTCTAAACTGAACTACATATTTTGTACTAATTGCACATTTACCTTCACATAACTTTGTCGTAAATGCTCAACCCTAATAGAGTTCAAACACTTCACTAAAAGCCATGCATGCTAACTTTGCCTGTTGTTGGACAGAAATACCAGGAGACATCAAGCTCAGTGCTTCCATTAATCTCTTACCTGTTTCTATCTTAGCATTTAAGTTGGTTTACGAGGAGATAAGTGTGAAATACTTCAGGAAGAATGCGAACACTAAAAATACTCCCAATGCAGGAATGCACTAGGGTAGAGTAACACATTCTGTTTTAGTGGTTGAATTTGACCCTTTAAAGACCTCTAATATAATGTCCAGAAACAGTGTCTTAGAAATTATGTGAACACTGCTTCCTTTTCAAAGTGCCAGTGAGAACTGGTTTTGCATTACAGCTCTTGCAATACCTGCTTAGGCAGCTACTGAGCACTCCCAGGGCATTTTTAAGATGGTTTGGTACTGTCTTCTGTACAGCTGAGTTTTTTTCCAGATAATTATTGCCACTAATGAGCTATAAATCAATTGAGTAATCAGTAGGAATGATGGGTGCAGCAACAGGATGAGAGTGACAGGAATGACAGGAGGAGACGGACTGAAATAGCCTTTCTTTGTTTGAATTTTTAAATGAAATACTGTTGCACCCTTTCGTCAAAATCATAAGGCTTGCATGTTTTAACTCTGCAGTAGAATTGGTTTTCAGCTTGACTGGTCCTAATCATAGCTTGGTTTGTTTCAATTTGCTTTCTGTAGAATACTAAGAGATGCATGTATGTGCAGTAGTATGGTTTTTTAGTCATATAAAAAGCTCTGTAACTTGGTAATGTTGGAGTACAGGAGAAAATAGTGTTCCAGAACAACAGTCTGTCTGCTTGTTTGTTATGATATTTGCATAAATGCATGACTTGAAAATGGCAGGGATTGCAGGTATCCTGGAAGTTTATTTAATTTGAGCTCTTGAATTTCTGATACATCTCTTTATTGTCATCACAAAGCATATGAGGATCAGTTTTGATTTTCTAATACAGGTTTAAGCTGAACAAAACAGTGTATGTTACCATGCTAGTTCTGTGTGTACCATGTTGCATACCTGACCCCAAACTCATTGCAACAACTATTCTCAATGCAGTCAGTTTATAGCATTCAAATATTAATCTATTTAATCATAACTACTATTTTAGGTAACTTGTCACTTTTTATCTTTCAGATTTAGATGAATGTGCTGCTTCTCCTTGCAAAGATCACCAGTATTGTTTGAACACAGATGGATCTTTCTCATGCAAAGGTTTCTTTTCAATCTTCTGTTGTATTGTACTGTCTAGAATCCTAAACTAATGCTAGAGGTAATGCTTAGAAAATGCCTGATAGGTATGGTACAGTGTGGTCTGATCCACACTGGGCATGGGGAGGATGAGGCTTTAGACCTATTGTATGAGCTAAACAAGAGATTTCTGGTTATTTCTCCTTGGTTTTTGTAAGACCCTCCAGCTCTGGGGCCTCCAACATCAGGACGCAGGCATGGACCTGCCTGAGTGGGTCCAGAGGACAGCTGTGAAAATCTTGATCAAGAGCGTCACCTCCCCTATGAGGATAGGCTGAAAGAGCTGCGATTGCCCATTCTGGACAAGAGAAGGCTCCAGAGCCTTTCAGTACCTAAAGAGACCTACAACAAAGGTGGAGAAGGACTTTTTACAAGGGCATGTAGTGGACAAGACAAAGGGGAATGGATTCAAGCTGAAATATATTAGATTAGATATTAGGAAGAAAATCTTTACTATGAGGGTGTTGAGGCACTGGACCTGAGAAGTTATGAATGCCCTGTCCCTGGATGTGTTCAAAGACCATTTGGGTGGAACTCTGAGCTACCTGGTCTAGTCAAAGGCGTCCAGCCTATTGCAGGGGGGTTGGAACTAGATGATCTTTAAGGTCAACTTCCAGCCCAAGCCATTCTGTGATTCCTTGTGTGGGTAAGCTGTCTGACTCTAAGGGTGGTATTTTAAACCCAAGATACACAATTTTTTTAATGCATAAAATATTTTATCTTTAGCATGTGATGCCAGCTGTGTAGGTTGCACAGGAGAAGGTTCTGAAAAATGTAAGACCTGTGCATCTGGATATGTGAAGGAAGATGAGAAGTGTACAGGTTGGTGGATTTTTCAGTACCTGGTAGAATGCTGGTTAGCTCGCTCTTGGTTAGCCATGCTGAGGAGGTCATAAGTACATTCACGTTTGTGTGCTTCAGCTTTCATGCCTGTCAAAGTGAACCCAGTCGTTCTGATTATTAGCTGCAAAGACATTCTCAATAAATTACTTTATATTACTGAGGTGATATGCTTGACAAGATTTAAAGTGAATCACTGGTACGAAGGAACAAGGTATTTTATAGTAGCTTCGGGAAACAGCTACATGAGTCTTTTGTCGGTTACTTACCACTTCATCATATCTGTGTTTCTATTCATTTTATAGCAGAAAAGCAGGCATTGTGATAATCCATCAATGTCTAAATTCAAATGATATTCATTCTTAGTGAATTATAACTTGAAATTAGACTTCCTCTGTGGGAAAGAGCAAGATGTATGCATAATCTGAAGTAGCTATTAACTGTGATGATGTAGTATTTACAAGCTCTGTTCCCTTTAGCTCTACTTTGATGGCATAAATAGAAAATGACTGTGGGGGAAATGTTCAGTAGGTTAAGATGAATTGCCTAATTGTGACAAATGTAACTACTTAATACATTCTCTGTATAGGGACTTGCAAAACATTAAAAAAACCAGTACTGGGTGTTACCTGAATAACTTTGAAACAGTCCAAATCATGAAAAATTAAATCTGTTGCAGCAGCATTCTGTTCCTCAGTGTTTTTCATATTTGAATAGAATTTTGTTTATATGACTGAGCACAAATAAGGTTTATAACCAAATAACAGCAGTGGACTTTCTTTCACTGTGCTCTCTCTAGATATAGATGAATGTAACCTTCCTGAAAAGGTCTGCACGAAAGAGAATCAAGACTGTGTTAATACATCAGGTAGTTACAAGTGTGTATGTTCAGAAGGGTTTGAAGATAAGGATGGAACATGTGTTCAAACTGTAAAACCAGGTAAGTAGCTTTTCAGGGCAATTTAAAAAAAATATGCTGTATCAACAACTTGAAGTTTTACATAAATCTAAGGGTCTAGTTACTTGTAAATCCCTCTATATTATTTCTCATCTTCACACAGCTGTGGTCTGTATCAATAGTTTATCGTGTAGGCCACACACTGATGTGTGTTTTTTTGCCTAAAGATAGTTTATGTTTTTAAACATTCTGTTCTTTTAAACATTCTGTGTTGCTAATTTTTGCCTAACTCAAGGCTGTGTTTTTAAGTCACTTAAGGGTTTGGCTTTGTTACATAAAATGAGCTGGCAAATTTCTGCTGTCATAAAAATGAGCTTGTCCTCCCCACTTCTTTCCTTTATCATTAATTGTAGTGACTTAAGGGTTTGTCTGATTGCATGCAATCTTCAACTCATTGAAATCTCCGAAAATTACAAATTGAAAAAAGAATTACAAATTCTTTTTGCTGGGTAAAAAAGCCGAATTTGTTTATTTTGTGATCGTGTAAGTGTCAGAGCTGGTGTTAAGATGAAAATGGGGAAGACATCCATCTGTCAGTCATAGGGAACTGTTTAGCTTCACTTAAATTATAACTTCAGTCAAAAAATTCAACTATCATTTTTTTCTAGGATGTGTTGACCCATATGGACAGAACTACATTCATTAAATATTCCCTTACTCCATCTAGGCCTCTTTTACAATTCCAAAGAGAAAGATGGGATTATTTTGCAATAACAGCTGTAGGAGAATAGATGAGAGACACCTAATTTCATGCCTTTTCTTTCTACTTCTTAGCTTGTTTGAGTGATTTTGTTTGTCCTCCCATTTCCATCCCCAAGACTGATTTTTCATCTTGTACTAAAAAGTAACGATGGGTGTTGTATTGCTCAAGGCCACTCAGTTCATTTCTTTTACTCTCAGTGCTCACTGTTACTAGTCCTAGAGAGCCAGTTACATATTTCTCTGATACAGATATGCAGGGTATCAGATACTACCTTTGTTAATGTGGTCTGACATTTTAAGACTAAAAGTAAAATAAAAGGTTGACAAATTGGCTTAGGTTTTTTTTGTTTAGATAATGCTTTTCCCAATATAATAAAATTGCTCTGCTTTTTTACAAGTTGTTTTAACATCTGAACTGAGCAGTTTGTACTATAAAAACAATTCTGAATAAGACCTGCCCTACTTTTTCAAATACCAAAACTACTACTGACAGGCTGTGTGGACAGGAGGAAATTCACTGTGAATAGCTGAAAACAAAGCCTAGAACAGAAGTGCCTGTGCTGTTTTTTTTTTCCTTCCACTAATAGTACAATACCAATTTATTTGAAAAATTTTGTTTGCATATCATAAATAAATACAAGCTTAGGTTAGGAGAATGGTGCAAGTATGTGTTATATATGGCTTAATTGCTTTTCTGGTCTTGATAAGTATGTTAATTTGGGTTTCTCTTAAAAAAATCCTAATTTCAAAAATCACAGTTATATATATAATTAATTATATATGTATAATTGATAGTAGATTTGTATTCTAATTTTGCTATTTAANTTCAGAACCAAAAGACATTCCTATCTAAAGTTTTAAATTATTGGACTAAGCTTCTGATAGCTGACATACTGTGGAAGTGGTATGAAATATGCAGGTTGCCATTAAGACTTTTTTTTTTAAATGGTGATAACCTGCTCTTTAAGCTGCATTTCTTTATTATTAAATCCCACTTTTTATATAATTCTTCAAAAACAACATTCTAGATGGGTTAGTATAAAATTTGAATGAACATAACACTGTACCCAGCAACTGTAAACAACTTGCAGGCTTCTCATTCTAGTGCCTACTGAAAACTGTTATCTTCTGGAAGAATTTAGTTGCACTTCATAATTCAAGGAGAATTTAGACTGAAGTTTGTTGTTTCTAATCATGAGAAATATTTCTGTAATTAAAATACAGCTTTTGGAAATTGTCAAAGGGAATCTCTCTGGGGGGGAGGGAAGCACTGTTCCCTTAAACGAAATAGAATGCCTAATATTGCATTCAATAAAAGTGTATTTTGTTGGAATGTGCCTTAAAATTTTTAAGATGTTAATACCTTGATGTGTTGTCATGCCTATTTTTCTTTTAAGTCAGTGAAAAAACCACAAAAGCAACCCAAACAACCCTCAAAAAAACAAAACCCCAGAACCGCGTAAACTGTATTTCAGTTTAGCACTGAATTCTAGCACTCAGTTGTATTGGATATACATGAAATAAAAACCCCAACCCAATATCCTCTCTCTCACACACACTTTCCTCTAAAGGAAGAATTATGTCAACTTAACTTTTCAAAGGCAGGTAAACAGGTCTGTCTGACAGATACGTGCATCAAGTATGTTAGAAGGTGATGAAAAGTAGGTTTGGCTAACACATGCCTGCAATGACTCATAGTTATTATGTGAGTGCTCTCTAGAATTGATGAATATAGGCCTTCCACTACAACCTACTGCTGTGTGTAATAGCTTCCTGTCTACTGCAGAGCAAGCATACTACGATCGATTTTTCATCTTGTCTCTTGTGCCATTTCAGAGGGAAAGCTTATAAGCACAGCATAGATACAACTTCCTGTGTGTTGTTGCTAAGCTTAAAGGCAAGTGTAAGAGCTAAAATGGATATATCCTGTAGGACTGTCACAGTTGTAAATAAAATAAGGACCATCCACGTACAGTCTCTGGTGGAAGTGAGTAAAGTTTAGAATACATTGTGATGGTGGATACAAAGGGTTGTAGAATGCAGCTAAGAAGAGCACAGTTTAGGCTTGACTATGAAGAAGTTACGAACAGTATTCTGAGGTAAGGGGACATAAAAAGGCTATGAATAGGATTGACCTGTTGAGCAGTAAAGACATCTTCTATATACTTCTGAAGACTTTTGTTCATGCTAAGCCACAGTTCAGTTTGTGAGCATGGAGGATTTGTATGTGTGATAGATACCTAGGTGAATACTGTACAAACTGATTCTGTTGAATTCTTATGTTAAAAGCTGTCTAAGCTGATCTTGTGCATGGTACTTTAAATACCTTGTGGTATTAAGGTATCTGTAACAGTTTTCTTTAAGTCAGTTTTCTTTAACTGTTGTATCTAGATGTTCCTTAACTTGCCAGTCAGAGTATGAAATCTTCAGCGCTTTCTCAGCTGTAATTGTCAAAGATTTTGCCACAAAATCTTGCAAGTTGGAGGGTAGGCATTGCATTTAATAAATACTAAATCAAAGGGAGGAAAAAGTAGGCAGTTTGGGAAGCACATGGAATACAACTCAAGGATCTTTAGGGTTTTTTAGTACAGGTGTAGCCAGTTACTGTAGTATTAGTCCCTAAGGATCCTGCAGGAGTGTAGCTTGTCTATGTTACTCACTCACTCTCATTTAACTCCCAGGTGTTGCAGGTTGTGGTACGAATGGTCATTAATCATAACAGGAAATGTTGGTACTGTTTAAAAACTACCATCAACTCACACTCAAGGGAATTGTCTGCCCAGTACAAACTCTTCTATTAATGTTCTAAGCCTGAAATAATGCTTCCCTATGAAGAAGAACTTGCTACTCTTAAGTTCCTTTCAACTTACTTGGGACTCTGGGGGATACCTGGTGAGGTTCTTAACTACATTGTGGAAGCATTTGCTTCCCGTCTGCCAAAACTTTGGACAGAAAGCCTTAACTGATTTGTCATAGTTAAGCTCACCTCTGAGATGAACTGATAAAAACCAAGAATTTCAAAAAGTTGGTTTTCTGTGGTGATAAAGAGGAGAAAATCTTCCTCACCTGACCTGCAAAAGTAATGAGTAGTCTGATACAACTAGACTGTTTTTCAGTTCTGGAGAAAAATGCTTTCAGCTTTCCATTACCAGAGTAGAACCATCAATCAGAATGTTGTTCCCTACAAAACATACAGATGTAGTACCTGGGTATTAGGAGTCACTAATATTCTATTTTCCTCAATTCTCCCATTCTCCTGCCACCAAATATAGGCACATATTGCTCTGCATTAAATTATTGTGGGGTCCAGAAAGGTGAATTCAAATATTTAGAGCTTTCACTGAAGGAATATTGGCCACAGTATGTATGTGATAAATATTTAGTACTATGCTGCTGTCTTCTGCCCTCTTGATGCTGAATTTTTAACGAGTTAGTTCCCTTGTTTTGTTCTGTATTCTCCTTTTACTTCTTCAGACTGTAATTACTGCTCCATTTTAGAAGTTGAAACTAAAAATTGTTTTGACTGAACTCAATCTTTTCTCCCCCCTCTGCCTTGAACAGAGTGGGGATTGGATTCTGAGTTTTCTTGGGTTTTGCCCTTTATAATCAGAATGGAGGGGATGGAGGAGTAGGATTTGAACTGATTAGCAGAAACTGGCAATGAAGGTAAAGTGCATTTTGTTAACCAAGCTAGTCCAGACTATCAGTACTTTCTACTGTATATGTTAATATTTTGGTGCTAAAAGAAAGTGAGCGTTCCCATTTCCCAAAATGAGTGTTCCCATTAAATTTTTCATTGCTCTGTAAGGGCGTCTGGTTATGTGGTACAAGACTTTGTACTTAGGGTTGTCTGGAAGTACAGGTCTCATGTCCAACTATACAAATATGTTGGTAAATACTTCAGAAGTGATATGAGATACCCAACAAACAAGACTTGTGCCTCAGTGAAGTGTTGGTTACTGGCAGGTTGGTTGGTGAAGTGGTAGATACTTCTGTAATAAGTACCAAGGTGAACTTCTAGACCCACACCTATGATTTATTTTGTAAACTTCATACTGTGGTACCAAACTGGAAGCAGCATCCCTTTTCCTAGATTATTTTGCTACTACTTTGGGGTTTCTGGACCTAAAACTAAGTGGTTTTGCAATGGGAGATAGTATTCAATAATGTATCTAGGCACTTGAAAGGACAAGATTCTCTTGTATGTGATAGCTGGACTCCACAGAAAGTCCAGAAACACTTTCCAGGAGCAAGCAAACTTAGAGACCTTAATGTTTCAATTAAGGCTTTAAGTAAGACCAGGAAAGCAGTCTCAAGTACGCAGCACCAGTACGACAATCCTGCAGTGCCTAAACTTAGAAGTCAAGGTATGTGCTGAAATGTTTTCAGCTAAACATTGGTACATAATACTGAATATTTTCTTTGATGTGAATTCCCAACATGTCTGTAATAGACACTGGGTTCTTTTCAAAATGTAATACTATCCATTCCTAAATAGGGCAAATGAATTCTCTTTTGCAGAACACCTTGATGACTTAGGTAATTCAGGAACTCAGCGATCACATGAAAGGGTTCAAATCATAATCTTCTTTCTCAGGAAAGGTGCCAAAGTCTGTAAGTTATATACAAGATCAGGACACAGATGACTGTAAAATATATGGGATATACTGTATAAACAGGACTTTTTTTCTTTTTATGGATGATGCAAACTGATCATAACATCATCCTAACGCATATGGGAGAGGTACTACTCAGGCAGTTGTCAGTTGAAGAGTCAAACAATGACATTTGCAGGTTGCAAAAACACCAAGAACTGTGAAAATCACCAAATCACACTTTTAGCATAAAGCTCTTGGTGTATGTGGCACTACGTGGATATATTGAGACAATTCTCCCTGATAAACAGGATGCACCCTGCCCTTCAGGTTACTTTCAGACCATTCTTAATACTGCACAAAGTTTGTCTTAACAAATGACTAACTGAAAAAAATGTGTCAAGAGAAAAATAAACAACAAAACCCCCAGCAACAAAATAAAAGCTTTAAAAAATCCAAGAAGTTCTGGATCATATGTAGCAATAATATAAAGGACAGTTGTCCATAATGGTCCTAGCTGACCTCCTGATACCCCTCCTTGCCCTGTCTGTCAGACTGCTGTGGATTGTTGCCTAAGATTGTGTTTTATCTGTTCTGAAAGGAATCTTCTGAGGTTATTCAAAGCAACTACCTGTGCTTTTTTTTTTTTTTTTTTGCCTTCCTTACATCAAAATGGATTTTTTCTCATCCCTTTCAGCAGCTTCACACCTTGTCTAATTTCATGGTTTCATTTGCTGCAGACATGCCTATAGCAGCCCTTAATACTCTTCAAATCCCTTGCCGGTTCTTCTCCAAGCAGGCTTTGGCTTTCTTGATTCCATTCCTTCATGCTAAGACTCTGTGGCTTATGCTAATACAGTGGCTCTGTATCCTTCCGGGTCACTTGCCACTATTTCCACCTTGTGTGTTCCTTTTTATGACTTTAGTCAGGCTCGTTGTTCATTCTTGTCAGCTTGTCAGCTTCCTGCCACCTTTGCTTGATTTCCTACACATCAGGATCGGAGAAAGTGATCACTGAGAATCAACCAACTGCCTTGGACACTTCTGTCTAGGACTGTCTGCCTTAGCTTTCCTCTCATGCTGATGCCTGAACTGCCCAGGACTACCATTCTGATATAAAGGGTTATGGTCCTGCCACTGCTTTGAAGTCAAAACAGTATTTGGTTGCATTTCTTGATGTACTGCTGAGGTAAAAATATTGTCTCTCTACTTAATGGTGCTTTTTTGTTGAATCCAGCCCTTCTTATTCAGTCTTAGTCAATGGGGTGGCTGTAGGCTCTTTGGGACTAAGGGTCATCTTTTTTATGTTAGAGATATGCCCTAATCCTCACTTGTCCCCCACTTTGCATGACAGCATTTGATGTGTAGGATTCACATCTAGCACTGCATCCACTAGTGCAGAAACTGCATGAACATTAGCTGGAAAGTTGAGCAGCTAGAAGAATGTGTTTCTATTGTTGAATTCTGTATTCACTGTGCACAGTAAATCCAAGAGGGAAGAAAAAAGAAAACAGTTGGATCTTTAAATACTTATTGGGGCTGCTATGTCAGTGTTTTTAAGCATATTGAGAAATTATGGATACTTTGGTGGTGGTGCTTCATGTTTTGCAAATTGTGATGTCTGCATAGTGTATCATTTTGGTAGAGTATTCGGTAACTTCATAAATCTTTCTGTATCTCTGGGGGAGTTTTGATAGATATCATACTTGGACTAGGCAAATTTATCTTCCTTGATGAAAAAAGAAAAAGCTCCTTAAATAAAATCAATTCTGGTTTGCACTGATTTTTTCAGTGGCTTCTGGGAATTTGGTCCAGATCCTGTTATTCTTGCCCTTTCTGTGTACCTGTAAGAAATTCCCTGTAATTAAAAACTGAACAAACATTGATTTTCTTTAGTATTTCTTAGTTTAAAAAAAGTCTGATTTATTGTTGTTTTTTCAATGAGATGGAGGAAAAAGGAGTACATACTTTAAAACTAAGAAATAAAGTATCCTATTTATTTGGGGATTTTTTTGTTTTGTTGGGTTTTTTGTTCTTTGGGGGTTTTTTGTTTTGTTTTGGTTTGGTTTTTTTCTTCATAGATAAAAATGGCTGCCCAAAAAAAGGGATATGTGAATAAATTAGTCAGTATTCTAACAAGTAAGACCATCTTGTTCTTCCCTCACCGGTGTAGAATTATTCTCTCTGTGCCATTTGGAAATGAAGTATCTAATTTTAAGATTGCTGAGGTAATGTATTTTCCATCATTCCACATTATTTTATCTATCAGAATATATTATAATTTCATAGTAATTATTTTTAATGACTAGCACAATAAACAAGAACTCTCCCACGTGCAGCTGTGATTATGCCTCATTTGTTTGAGGTAATGCACAGACACAAAAGATAGTCCTGTATAAGATCTTTGCTTTGCAAAAGATGGAAGAGGAACCTGTTCAGGGAAGTGAGACTCATCTTTGACCTTTAGCATAAAAAATATGCTTTTAGTTGGCTTTCAAAATTTTTTTTTTTTTGTTTCTGGAATAAGCAGTGTTACATTTTCAAGCACTAAAACAACAAAGACCAGAAACTACCACCAGAAAGGGATGGTGTGGTATCCACCTTCAATGGCAATCTCTTGGAGCTCTTTAATAATGAGGCCGAGAGCCTGGACTGAAGCAGCAGCTTCTTAGTATTTAGGTTAGGAAATAAAGAATTATCTTTACTCCCTTTTTTCATTTACTCATCTATACATCGAAATGCATATGTTTATAAAGAAACACTTTCGTAGGTAGGTATATATAGACCTGTGCGCCATAGATAAACAACTGCCAGTTGAAGTACTTAATAACTTTTAAATTTTTTTTCATTATGCATCATGAGATATGCAATGATTAAAATAAATTCTTCCTACCTCTTGTTAACTTTTGCAACAAGAAATTTTATTGCAGTATGACCTGTAGAAGCTGGATAAACTCTTCCCATGAGCTTGCAAGGAAGAAAAGATGAGTCATTAAGACACAAGCTGTTGTGTCTTTTAGGACATAATTCTGTTATCAATTCATTGCTGTTCATGTTCAAAACAGTGTCCCTAGAATAAGTTTTGTTTTAGGCTAAAGCTCTTCACACAGATGGCGCTTTACAGGCTATTTGACAAGATGGTCATTCTACTGGGACAGCTCTGGAATTCCGGTTGTTTGGGAAAGAGCTCTGTGGTCTGTGGTGCAATGTTGCTTCAGGCATTCCCTTTGTAGGTGATAAATGCTACAGCACAGCTGTTTGCCCCATGCAGAGATGCACAGCTGTGCTACTCAGGAAAAGGAGTTTTTCTCTGCCATGCCGTTTCAGTATATTGTGCTTCACAACTTCAGTGTTAAGCCAGCAGAGGGTACTCTTAAGCTTCCAAGAATAGGTTACACGGGATGCCTCAGGAGGTTACTGCCTCAGAGTTACTGTACTGAGGGGAGGGGCTGAAAATGTGAGCGCTTAATTATATGGGCGTCATTGTACTTAAGTAAAAGTGTTGAATAGGCCACATACTTTGTTGAATAAACCTACACCGCTGTTTTTCCAAAAGCACAGCAAACCAAGATCTTGTCGGTATAATACAATCTTAAAAACGAGGAAATTCAGGCTTGAAGGTACTCCAGGTTGTTTCTCATCTAAACAAGTGGTGAGGCAGGGTTGCTGTGAGAGCTGAGTAGCTGCCTTACCCACTTTTGAAAACCCATAAGGATGCAGACTGCATGTCCTCTTTTGGCAGCTGCTCTCACAGGCAAAATGTTCATCTATGTGTCCAGGTTGAACCTGCTGCATTCCAACTTACACCTGCTGTGTCTCACCCTCTTGCCGTGCACTGCTGTGAATCCTTGATCTAGTAGCTCTGCTCCTTCTAATGCATCCCAGAAGGCTGCTGGCCATCTCTGCTGCCAGGGCACTGCTGGCTCATGTTCATCTCACTGCCCACTGGACCCCCAGGGCTTTTGTACACAGAGTTGCTCTCCAGCTCTCAGTCCCCAGATGGTGTCACTCCAAGAGGATCTTCCTTCCAAAGGGCAGCAATTTGGGCTTATCATTTTTGAGTTTCATTAGGCAATTTCCAGGAGAATGGACTGTCAGTCCATTCCTCTGTCTCAGCTAGATCCCATTTTTCTATGAATTCTTATATACACATTCCATTTCCATTCAAATCAACAGTTCTGTTGCCTTTAATAGAATGAATTTACTAGAATCACATAGGAAGCTTACAAGTTTGTAGACTTGTGGATTACAGATTTGTATACAATGTTACTACAAGTTAAACTACAAAATTAGATAACGGATTTCTAGTCTATTCAGCAAATAACAGAGGAACAGAGTTTTATCTTTTCTTTGAAAAATAAAACGTCAAGAAGAAAAATAGTCTTTCATATATAACTTACATATCTCTCGTGTGATATGATAGTCAAGGTACAAGGCACAAATGTACATTTAACTTGACAGAGTGATGAAAACCTTACTATAAGTATTACTTTTATTTTTAAAGGCTTATAATCTTTCTCTAAAAATCAAATATATTTATGTCATTACTCATGTGTAGAAATAGAGATTATTAAAGCACAACTGTTGCTCCCTCAATGTTCTTCAGTCTTCTCCTCTGACAGTCAACTATATCACCAGTTACTCCTGCTGTCTACAGCTGTATGTTTTCTGCAGATCACAAGCATAGTAACGAGATTGCAAGAAACACCTGGGACCTTTTCAGAATTCTTGCTGGTGCATCTGGAGCTCCCAATATTGTCAGAGCACTAAGACTAATGGAACCACTTTTATGATCAATCTGCAACTTGGCACCACGTGACCCAGGTGAGTTGATGAAAGCTGGTGAGTCATTAGGTGCAGTATAGCAGTATTTTGTACAAGACCCTTCACCTTACACTACAGTCCATTAAATTCTACCTATTTCTTCCCAAAACCTTGTGGAAATGTACAGGGTCAGCAAAAATGTATGGTTTTGTGTAGGTCACAGTCTAGTGTACTTCTCCTTTCATTTCATTTTTTAGGATTTCGTGGTTAGAAAAAGTAAGAGATTAGCAAAGAGGAAATTAGGTGCTGGAATACGTATAGACCAGACCGTTACCATTCTTGTTACCTGAAGAAAGGTGAGGTTAGTCTTCTGTTGCTTGTTTCATTTTAAGGTTATTAATAATCTCAGTCTGTAACTGATGGATTTAAATTTTAATAGGAAAGGGTTCAGCATCAGCCTGGAGGGTTCAAGGTACTGCAGAGAGAGAGGCCTGCATATGGCTGAAATGTTTCCATCTAAGGCAAGGGTCAACAACATAAAGTGACAAAAGTGGGGGAGAGGTCATCCCTTCAGATGCAGTATTTTTTAGCTGCCACTGAGCTCCTTCAAGTGCACTTAGCCTCTAGTTGGGGAAAAAAAGTAGTCTGGCACCCTGCACTTGAAAAGATGCTGACCCCTGTTCTACATCTCACACTTCTATGGGAAATATCCATGGTTGTTGAATTTAACTATATCAGAGCATGTGTTTCAAATCCTGTAAACTTGTGTGTCCATTAACAGCAACTTAAAAACCTGCCAGCTTTCACAGAATTTTATAAACAAGAATATGTAGTACTTCTGAAGAGTTATCTGCTATTACTCTGAAATAGTCTGATATTTACCAGGGAAAGCATCACCAGTGGATGCACATGCTCCATATTGGCTTGCATTCTGTATTGTAATAATATTTGGACTTCCCTCAATATGAAGTAAGAACACAGTGTTTATATGAGTTAGAAGCATAGTACTGGAAAGAAGCAGCTATATGAGTTAATGTTCTTTGAATAGCAGTTGAATAAACTTTCATGGGAAATTTGTTTATTTCTGAACTTAAAAATGGTTCCAGGAAATACTCATGCTGTGACAAAAGGTTTCACTGTTCTTTGGAATAGACAGGGATTTTATCACAGGATCGTGGGCTTCTGAGTTTGCCAGTAAAAGAATGGAAAAGCAACACTTTTTGAGTCCTTGTATTTACAAATATAAAGAAGGAGGAGAAAAGTCATAATTCTGCAAACTAAGCATGACAGCTGTATTTAGGGTTCCAGGAAAGCCTTAAACCCCTTACAATTCCTAGTAGCAGGTTGAAGGAAGAGATTATGGGAATTCGTTAAAATAAATTGTGGGAAACAGTCACTGGTGAGTTTTGTCATTGCTAATATCACTTCGTTTAATCCTGCTGTCCTCTATGAATAAGCAGCAAGCAGAAGACCTTTACCAAAGCATCCAAACTAGGTGAGCTTCAACAATTCTTTTTTTTTTAAACTCAATAGGACTATAGGAAAAAAAATAGATGTGATGATGTGTAGAACAAAATATAGAACCTTCTGAAAACCAGGATGGTCCAGAATATAAGGTAAACGTGACGCCAGTGGAATGGAATGAGCAGGCCCCTGCCACTAAAGTCCTTCCAGTAGCACACTGACATTTTACTTTATTTCTTCCACAGGAAGAGCTGTGGAACATGTCTCCAAAGCCTTTTGACTTACACCTGTCAGCAGGGACAGATGACCGATGAATTGAGGTGTGTATTATTGCAGCATACCAAGGCATCAGTCAGTTGCATCCTGCAAGATTTCACAAAGATTGCTCTGAGTTTTTCCAGGTCCACCTTTGAAGTATCTTTTTTAAAGCGTAGGATGTTCAGATAACATGTCCATAAACAAATCCATGGTGGAGTGCAGGCAGGGATGAGATTCCTGAGTTCTAGATCTAGCCTTCCTGTAAATTATTTGTATGATTTTTGGATCATTTGCTTAATTGAGCTTTATCCTTTGGGCAGGTCTGTACTTGATAAACTGGCCTGGGCAGTGCTATCCCAGTGTGAGGTAGGAGAGCACATCTTTTAATGCAGAGGGTGGAATGTCTCTGGTGCCTCTCATTGAATTTGATGGCCAGACTCAGGAATTAAAAGCATTGACCTTAGTTAGGAAATTTAGTGGGGTAAGTGGCCACACATAGTCATTGTTATTCAAGGCATCTGTAGGTTACCTGACTTGCTCTGGAGAACCTGGCAGGCCTCTGGCAGCCTGGGCTTTGGATGAACTCAGTGGTATCTGGTACAAACCAAACATCTCTAGTGAACACAGGGATCATAGTGATTTTGTGCTTTCTAGTGCTTCTGTGAAATTCGTATCACCACAGAAGTGGGAGAACTACTCAAAAACTCCAGTGTGAAGTGTCCAAAATGATGAAATAACTCCAGGCTTTGGACTGCATAACACATATCAGTTCAAACAAATCTGAGAACTAATGTAAACTTTGTAAGGACAGGCAGCTGCAATTTTGGCCAGAATTCAAGGAAAATAACAGGCAGGGAGAAAAAGTTGGTTTTGATTATATGAGGTTCGGTTGTATGGTCATAACTGGAATTTGGACAGCCTCTTATTCAGGGAATCAGTGCTGCTGTATGCCCACAGCAAGAGCAGAATAGATCAACAGAAATTTATAAAATGCAACATGATGAATGCATATTGTCTCAATCTCTTCTTTTTTCCAAATGAAATTTTTAAATGTTTCCCTTTATTTTACCTAAAAAGTACCAATTCTAAGAAAAACCAAAACTTTTTAGAGGATGGCTGTGGTAGTGTGTTTTTATGATGTTTTATGTTAGTTAGTTAATTAATGTTAGTCAGCTTTAGTTGGTACATTCTGTGTACCCCCTTTTCCTTTCCCCTCACATTGGTTTATCCCAACTTGTTTTCCCGCCGCTTGGCTCCCTGATTATCTGTCAGTCTCCCCATTTCTCCCCTGTTATGCCATATATAGTTATGCCACTCAGAGTTCTGGTGCCTCCTTTCCCTGTCAATTCTCACTGCCACTCCCAGTTATTGCCAGAATGTTCCCTGTCTGTTATCTCTGTTCTGTATGTCCATTTGTCCCCAAGGCTCTTCCTCACCCCTGTTGTTTTGCCATTGGTTATTGTCCACGATGTTATGGTTTAGTGCTGTTCCCCTGTTGGACGGAGTAAGGAACACCCTTCTCTGCCCGGTCCCTTTATAAGTTTTGTAAAATCTGAGTTCTTTGTCACTCGTCCATGCTCCCATTCTGAGGAGCTCCCTGTTCCAGCCCCACCCCGGGGGAGAGAATAAAGCTGCTCAGGACCGCACACGGGTGTCCGCTCTGTCCTTCCTTCACTTCGGATCAGCGTGCCTGTGACTCAGTGCTCGCGTTACCCACGCGTGTCGGCACACACCCCACCTGGGAGGCTTGCACAACCCCAGGGGTGGCCACTCCCGCGGGCCCCACGGCCACAAAGGAGCTGTGCCAGCCGGAGCTAGCACACCTGCAGCTCGTGGCTGCAGCGGAGCCACACCGCAGATGGCAATAACAGCAGGACAAAATGTTCTTTCTTCTTCACAGAGCCAACTTTTCTTATGAGGACTTCTTAAGAAATGCTAAACTCCATCAAACTTCTTTAACCTCTCATTCTTCCATGGCTAGTGATGTATCTCGTGGTGACAAGTCACGAATTATTTTCTAGAATACTTGTTTCTACTACTAGCAGGAGTCACAACATATTTTCCCACATAAAAGCTCTTAGATACAGTGACTAGTGTTTAAAGTAGAAACTGATTTTCAGAATTTATATTGTAGTGGAAATCAATGAAACTAGACAAATGAAATTATTATTCTTTTCCAGCTGCAAACACAGCTTAAGTTATTATATTTACATGCCCTTCTCCAGCTTCAAAATTAGTGACAAACATTTAGCTAATTAGCAAAGTTGTGCATGCAGGCAGGGAGAAGTTCAAGAATGCCTTTCAACACTAACAGATTTTGGAGATGGCAGGTCATACTGATGCTGAGGATCATTTTTTTCTGGCTAACTTCTTGGCTTTCTCTGCCCCTCCCTTCCGCACCTGCTACATTCCTCCCCACTGCCTTGGTTTTATCTGCTGCCAGTCTCCTTCCTCAGACCACATCTGTCCAAAGGCCTTTGCTTGCTGCTTACTTTTTTCCTACACTTGGTGTTGTTTTACCTCACTTCTGTTGATGTCTAAAGAGAGAGATGGGATACTTCCCCTTGCCAATAAAAACTGGGGTGATCCACAGCGATTCAACACCCCTGAAGGGATGGAGCCAGTCAGCCAACCCTGTCACTTGGGGGTATCTCTGTAAGTCAGAAGTTACCATTGCTGTGAGTCAGTGGGAGACTTACCCATGGTTTTTAACTGGACCATGGCTGAGACCTTGGAGCACTGAAAATGAATGGGTGAAAACAGAAAACTTTCTGCCGATGTTTTAAAGAGGTCTCTTGCAAGGAGAATACCCTAGTCATTGGGTGGGTACCACCTCCTTGTATTGGAGTGAATGAGCTTTCAGAAAGGAACAAAAGTTCAAAAGAGAAGAAAGATAAATGCATTCTGTCTGAACACTTGAATTAGAGAATTAGACAATAGTATAACAGATAAAATTTTATTTATTCTGGCTCTCTCACAAAGAGAAATCTCAAACTCCAAAGATACACAAGAGTAGAGGTTAAACAGAGGGATAAATTGAATAGCAGATGGGTTTGCTTGCTCACATGTAAGAAAAAGCAAAATACCTTTATAAGCTATTACCTTATACCTTCCCTCACGTGGGAAGTTCTTGCAAATAAGGACTGAGTGTGAGTGGAGCAGTTCAAAACCAGACACTGGTAGCTGCATCTCTGGGCCTGCTGGTGCCAAATGCCCCTTAAAAAGTCTCCTCCCAGAGCACTGCACTGGGCTGGAGTGGCTGAAAATCTCTTGGTATGGTGCCAGTCCACAGTAGGTGCTTCACATAGATATCACAAGTTGTTTATTATGACTGCAGATTTCTCTTCAAGAGTTAAGCAGTACTGAGTGGGGCTGGCAATGTGTTTATATACCTTTACCAAAGCCTGGTTGTCTGCTGAGTAAAACTGCAAGTAGAAATATTTATGAAACAGTTGCCCAAGTAAAACACAGATAATATTTCTGAACACAAAAGCTAGTACCCCTTGTGAAGAAAATGCTGCTATCTTGATGATGATTCTTGTTTTGGATGTGTCAGGAGACTTAATGCAAAGTCAGACTATTATACCCCCAGTGAAGCTGAGAAAACAGTATCACTCAGCAAACAAAGTCAGTCCCTCCTAGTTTAGAAATTAATAGTCTTTTGTCCTGCAGGGAGGCTTAATTTGGCTTGAATTAGCAGAAATGTCACTGTAATGGGTATGCAATGGTAGAAATCAAGTCTGGCTGTGAAGTACTGCACCACTTTGAATGCAGGTTATCACAGACTAAGGATACAAATGAGGCTTGGATGCAAAAGTACTAAGACTTCAGAATCAGAATACATTTTTCAAGGCAGAACCTCATTGCAGTTTCACCAAGGAAAAAAATCAGAAAAATGTGTCCTTTTTTAATTGGAAAAAGTTTTTCTGACACTCTGAATGGCCCTCAGGCAACTGACAGACATATTTTATAACACCTATTTTATCATATTGATAAAAAGTTATGCTTGCAGAAGTTTTATGTTTCATAGAAACAATAATTAATCCCAAACCCCATCAGTTGTATAGTAGTTTAAATGTTGTGCTATGTTATTAATAAATAACATGCCATTTCTCCAGGGTGAAGCTTCTCATGCAAGGAGTATATTTTCAGTATAAGATTCTATTGTTATACTGGTTGGGTATATCTACCAATTCAGTAAATTGTATTATTTATTTTCCATTATTATTAATGAAATAATTTTCTATTCAATTATCAATGGTAATAATTGTCTCTGAGAGTCTGCTTTCTGGACCACATTTGTAGTTTTTCCAAAAACCAACAAAAAATGTAGTTACAATAGGATAGTTTATGATAAGATATTAAATGACTTAGGTATCTTTTGGAATCAGACCTATATGTTGCGATTAAATTATTTGGTATTTTTGATAACACCTGCTTAATATCTTCCAAGTCTTCTAAAAAAAAGCACAAATTTTCTTTGTTCAGCTTTGTGTATACAAAATTTGTGGTGTCCAGCAGTGATGGTTTTTAGGGCTACTTGGGAATTACCTGTTCCTCTATCAAGTCTCTCCAAAAAGGTTTGAAGTGTTGTTGTCCTATCTAGTTTACAGTATCTTGGGTGCACTGTGTGATAAGCTGCCCACTGCTATAGCCCACAGCCATACTGCCAGGGCTGTTTAAAAGGGTCAAGGGGTGCCCAGGGACTCCTCAGTGTAGACGTGTTGACTCTGGATCAGCACTTGTGTTTGGCATTGACCCATCTGCATACTGGGCTGCCTTCAGAGCAGCAGCACGGGGACCTCAAGTCAGCTTTACCTGTGCACAGCAGCTGAGTTTGAGAAATCTTCCCCTGGGTGTTTGTGGACTTCATTCAAAACCAAAACCTTTGGATCCAGAAGCTCTAGGCAGTTCTGTTGTCTGTGTTGCACTTAGCTCAGGATAAGTAGGTGTTGATTTACCCATCAGGGCAGACAGTGATTCCCTTCATGCAGAAACCACCAAAACTGGCTTAATACGGCATAGCAGCAGGAGAAGTTTGTTCCCTAATTAGAAACATAACTGTTACTTACTTAGCAGGTCTTGCCCTACTAACTTGGAAGTAACCTATGTGCTGTTATAAACTCTGGTAGGAGCCACTTTGACCTCTGGCTGGGCTAAAGGTGGTGGGAGAAGTACATCACTGTTCTCCACATGTTCCCCACTGTGGAAAGTCTGCCCACTCCTTACTCATGGCAAGTTGAATGTTTCCTCACAAGGCCCTTGATGAGTCAGCCAAACCCCATAAATGGCCCCTACCCACACAAGCACCTTCAGTCAGAAATAGACCTCTGTATTACAGAGCTGTTTTACAGGATAACTTTAGGAATAGTTTAACCAATAAAAACCACCTGTGAAGTGTTAGAGACTCATTGCTTATACCGAATCAGAGCAGGAAATTACTTTCTTCTTAGGATATGCTCCTCTCCTTCACTTACAACTAGGCAAAGCTATGGTAGGTGTGCCTGCTCAGTGAGACAAGAAGCTGCTGAAATTACAGGAGAAAAGGAGATTCCTCATTCTCTTAGAATTCAGAGTAATTAAACTACACTGGAAAAAGGCTGTGTTCTTGTCATCCAGCACTTGCTGAGTGTTCATTAAAAAAAAAAAGAACAGAAAGAAGAGCATCCAAAACAGACTTAGATTTTTGCAGAATACATCAATTCATCGAATGTAACCCACAAAAGTAACTGAAGCTACCTGTTTCCACTTTCTCCCTAAGAAAGGGAGAACTGCGTTGTATGAAACATAGAGCAGTGAGTGCAGGAAGTCCTGCAGATGACTCTCGGCAAATAAGTCAGACAAAACATTTTAGCAGGAAATGGCATATCCCTCTCTTTTTCACTTTCAATCCAAGCATTTGTGTTCATTATCTTTTGTATAACTTCAGCCTGCTAGATGATAAGCCTCACCTACAGCAACCTGGCATCAGATTATCTGCACTGTAGAATTTTGTTAGGTTTTAGGATTCCTTCCAGGCTTTATATTAATTGGGTTGTGTTGGGTTTGGAATCTAATAATTTTCTAATTATGAAAATGGTCATGAGTTATCACTAAAAAGCTCAAGATAAATTTCATTCTCACTCCAGCTGAGGAGATAATGACCATGACAAAAACTTTACTTGTGGTCTCCTGCTTAAGTACAAACTTAATACTGTTGTTAAATGGGGCTTTACCTTGTGAGTGCCCCATCAGTGCATGTGGATCTCATCTGTACTGACTGGGTAATTAGTGCCTTTGGTCAGCAGATGATGCATTCATTCTCTGTGTTCTCCTCTCTTGCTGACTGATACTGAGGTGTTTTGAAACTTTACTCTCCTCACATCCTTTAAAACACTGTAAAGAATATTTTCAGGTATTTAATAGGTAACTGCCCTTAGCAAGATGATTCAAACACTAGTTTTCATAAATGCCAGGTTCTGATGTTGCACATTGCAGTCTTTGCCTTATATACATTAGATGTCTCTGCTAGGGTGCTCCTAATACTGCAGCTGATTCTTGCCCTAATATTTGAAACCACTATGTATCCAAATATCAAGACCTCATAACTTACACTGTTTATACTTTGTTATTTTAATTAACCTAATGGAATGGAGTAGGTAAAAGAAAAACGTAAAACCCCTTTTCATTGCAATTGGGCAGATCATTAACTGGCAAAACTTCAGCAAAGTTGCATTAGTTTACAGGATGAGGCCTTTAGATTCTGGAGAAATTACCTCTGAGAAGACTTTATGCTACTTACATTATGTATGTAATTGTTTGCTGTACAATAGCTGCTAATTAATAATTCAAAAATCATGATTAGCAATTTAGAAATCATTAAAAATATTACACACTTGCACTTCTTGATCTTTCCTTTTTGACATCCTTTGATTGACATTTATGTTGTCACTCTGAAGCATGCATAGTTGCATAAGCATTAATGCTACAAAATTTGCTTTTCATATCTGCTTAAAAACCACAGCTATCCCTCTTGCTTCACAACTGTGGCACTGGAGCCTGTTATACTGGATGGTGGAATGAGTTTGTGATTTGATTCCCCAGAGATGGCTTCCCTTCAGTCCTCCTGTAATATTTAGGTGACTCCGCAGTGAACGTGGCCAGCACAGCTATGCAGGGTGTATTTGTTTGCTGTCTCTGTGCAGTTCTGGTCAGGTTTCCCTGGGGGGGACAAAGCAGTTCAGCAACAATAGTGAAATGACATATACTTGAACTAGGAGCACATGGCACCAGTAAAACTTCCATCCTTAGTGGTTTGGCAGTGGATCATTTGGGAATTAGGGATGAAAGAAACAGATGTTATGCGTTCAAGCACCTGGATAAAGAAATGAAACTACATATATTAAGCAAAATGGTGAAACTTGCATTTGTCTGTGATGTCCCATTCTACTCAGATAAGGTACTGTTTGTTTTTAAATGGAAATATGGCTTGGCATAACATGACAAAACATAAAGGCCCTTGTAGCCATGTTACATCTGGGTCAGATGTATTTGATGTTCTTACTTTGATCTCCTGTGTAATCAGTGTGTTTTCAGCTTAGATCTGGAATCCATGTCTCTTGTAAACATGAACAATTCCCAGACCTTTTGATCTGCAAAATGACTCATTCTTCCACAACTCTATTCCAGGACAGCAGAGAGAAGTGATTCCTCTTCCTAGGAGTTTCTTTGGCAGGCTCCCCTGAGACATATAAAACTCTCTCCTAATAAAACTAAAGAGGCTAAACAAGGTCTCCACTGGATCTCTAGGAGCTTTTTCTTTGACGTTCTTCCCCTGGCTTTCCTCAGGACTTAAAAATTTGGATAAAGTTTGCTATGATGGCTGGATTAATTTACTGTATTACCTGGAATTTGTTGGCTAAGGAAACTGGGACTTCAAGTAAAGAAAGGAGATAATGGATAGTATAGAGGTTGATGAATTCTGAAGGAAGCAAACAAACAGTAAGAAAGTGCAAGACCATGAAAGTGCAAGAAAAGGCTGGACAGAGGGAGAACAGAGACAGCAGAACCAGAGCAGCAGGTGGAGCTCTGAGAAGGGCGAGGCAAGGGCATGAGGGGAAGGGACTGAGGTGCCCCAGGCCAGGGTATTGCAACTGGCTGGGGAGTTTGGAGAAGAAATTAGAAAACTGTACTCCTGGGATCAAGGCCTGTGGGTGGAGAGGATTGATGGGAGGTGAGTGAGAGTGGAGCCAGGCTTCCTCAACGGGCTAAGGCAGGGGTAACTTAACCCCTTACTGCCTAGCTTTCTAGAAGGGAGAACAGGACCAGCCCAAGGGGAAATTAGGAACAAACTTCAGAGGCACGGATGTGGAAAAGACAAGACTGAGGCCAGCCCAGATGGACTGGGAGCCCTAGCAAAAGTGGGTGAGAAGTGGTGACCACTAAAAACATTCTTCACCATATGACTACTTTCCTGACCTTCACCATGCATCCTCACTAACCACTTTTTGTGGTATGAACTGGTCCTGTTTCTTTCAGAGCTCATGAAAATCTCTCACTCTCTTCTATAAATTTAAGGGATTAGGTTTTATACTAAGCCCCCCCCCACATTAGTCTTAGTAAAAGTGTGAAGGTTAATTTCAATTGCAAGAGATATTTTTTCCTTTGGAAGCTTACAGCCATTTTGGAAAAACATTTTTTCTCACCTGTCTCTATCTCATTCAAACTGCAAGTACTAAATAAGATATGAATCTTACTAAAAATAGGATGACACCGTGTAAGGAAAGACAATGCCAATGCACTTACAGGAGTCTGAATTACAATAATCCTTTTTACTTTGCCCACGATTTCTATTTCTGTGTGCTGCTTCTATGGTGCTTCTTTTGTGTGATGTATTCAGAATATGGGTAGGAGCTGTGAGCTATTTTTAGTATTTGATACTACACATGCAAGCAATGGATCACATTTATGAACATAGGAAGATTCTGCAGAAGATATCTCATTAGGTGCTATTAAAAGTATGTAACTCACAAATAATGTGAAATGCAGCAGCCTTCCAAGACAGCAAAGCACAAAACCTGTTTGTGTTGTAAGCAAACAGAAACAGAAAGCAGTGCTGCATTTTTCTAATTGATGGGTGCAGTCCACCTTCTAAATTGCTTATTTTGACACAAAGTCACCACAAAGGCACAAATCTAATGTTTTACTTGGGTTTCCCAGTTAAATTTCTTTCTGTTTCTTCTCTTCAACTAGAGGAAAAGCCAGTGTTTATGTGTTATTTCTTTTATGTGCTTTTACCTGAAAAGCACTTACTGAGCAGTGCCAGAAAGGTATGACGTGTCATCCTTGAGTGTTTCAGCATCTGCGTATCTGGGACCTGTGGCATCCAGGGGGTGGTAGAAATGTAGGCTGATGAGTTTCCCTGGCATGGCTTTCACATCATGCACAAATCCGTGCTTAAAATATGCTGTGTGGGCCACGTCAAGGCACTCCTGCTGCCATTTCCCTTGCTGAAGGTGCCACTTGCTCATCAGGTCATTTTTAGCTTTTGGCTGGAAAACTGCTGGGCTTACTGAAAGGCTCGGGGAGTTCCCTGGGTGGTTTCCATCGGAGAAACCTACATCCTGTTATTGGGGAGCTTTTCGACTTCCCTTTGCAAAGTGAAAGAGTCTGGGAATGCAATGTTTATCTGTTCTGATCTCTTTCTGGCTCATGTCTGTCTATGAACAGCAAGTGACTAAATAAAAAGGAAAAGCTATCTAGTAGGTTGCTGATTTAAAAACCAACACAGATGGAACAGCACTAAGAAGTCTGTATGTAGATGTAAGTATATGCATGTGTATAAATGTATTAAACACTGTGTGTGATGGATCCTAAAATAGTCATCCTTCAGGCCAAAACCATTTACATTCCTAACTGAAGATTCCTTGCATGTGCCTATCTTTACCTATTTCTACACAGCACACACATGAGTGTATCTGTCCGTATAACTGTGTCACACACTCCTGTGGGGGGACCGGACCTTCGATGTTTTTGAGCTGCTGGTGAGGTCTCCAGGGAGTCGTGCAGCCGCTAGAGGGAAGTGCGGCTCCGTGCCAGGGCAGCGGGATTTAGGGGCTCACGAGCACGGACTTTTTATTGCTAATACGCGTTTGTTTAATGTTTCGTTGCCAGCTCTGGCCTGTGTCTGTGATAAGTCCGCAGAGGCAGGAGCAGGTTGTGCTTGGAGCTTTCCCTTTCACCCAGCTGGAGAGCGGAGGGCACAGACGGGGTTTCTGGTGAGGAGCTGCTGCCCTCGCACCAACTCCTGACTGCACAGTAGGAGGGCAACGGGGTCCCAAAACCCCCTCCTGTCCCCTCGACTCTGGGTTTTAGAGACCTACAAGTGCTCCAGTGGTGTTCACAGGGAAACCTGCTAGGAACATGAAATCTGATCAGGTGAAAGTTTAACCCATGCACATCCCCATCATTTCCATAACGCCAAGACAAGTATATGCACACTTGGTTTCACAGAGAGCCCATTCAGTGATACTTCTTTAAATGGTAAAGAAACTGCTATTTCGGTTTTTATGGAAAGGAGAAAGCTTAAAATATGTATGCATTATCTGGATATATTTGGGATATAGCATTCCCTCATGCAGTTATGATATTTATTCAGAAACAGTGGATAAAGTAAACTTGGATTCTGGATAGAGCTGACACACCTGGTTTGCGTCCACTGTTGTTTTTATGTCCCGTATGTTTATTAGAGAGATGTGACAGCTTAAAAAAGTAAACCCATGTGGATGAAGTCCTTTGCTTCCCTTGGGGCCAGGAGAAGGGCTCTGAGCACAGAGATAGAGTAGTAAAAACAATAATGTCTTTTCCATTTCTTTTCAGGGTAAATGCTACCATCTTCCCCTTTTTGTGGGATATTTTATTATGGCTGAATATAGTGCTAAGTAAGTCCCTGGCACATGGTTCAAAAACGCCAGAAGACTTGTCACCTTCCCAGTTCCTCACAGCTTGCTTTACTGTACTTTTTTGGTATATTGTTGTATATATATTGTCCCTATAGCTCCCCAAAGCTCTAAAAATGCCTTGAAAACTTTAGGGAATAGTCCAGCTTACAAACTAGTGGAGTCAGTTAGGAATATTTCACTGACTTAAGTTAATCTGAGTAAACCTTCCATCCTGCTTTAAAACTCATAATCTTTGTGTTATGTTTTTCAAGCACTTGTGAGATGGAGAAGCATGCTGATGGCTTTAATGTATTTAACTGACTCAACACTCTCAAAATTTCAGCTGAGCAGCAAAGCCAAGGGCTAGGCTCCAAGAGCACCCTCCCTGCCCTCAGATCATACTGGAGATTTGTTTGTAAAAATCAACTGGAAGGCTTCTTCATCTGAGCTCTGGCTGAGTTTGACCTATGTGATGGGTGAGGTGTCTGACCGTGAAGCTTTCAAAGGGTCTGGCATAGCTATGGGAGCTCACAGTGTACAGTGGGACTGGGTTGGAGGTTCCCAGTCAGGAGGTGGCTGACAGGTAGGAGCCTCTCAGCTGGAGTAAGGGACCAAAAAACAGGGACTCCCATTCTCTCTGGTTTGTGCAGTTCTAGTCTGAGTTATATTCAGAGAACCAAAAATACTGGAGAAATCTACAAGATTATTTAGGAGCTTCTCAGAAAACCAGATGATATAAGAAAATCACCTGGAAATCCCTTTTCTTAACAAAAGAAGAAAAGAAAAGAAAAGAAAAGAAAAGAAAAGAAAAGAAAAGAAAAGAAAAGAAAAGAAAAGAAAAGAAAAGAAAAGAAAAGAAAAGAAAAGAAAAGAAAAGAGAAAAAAAAAAAAAGGCAGGGGATTGCAGGTCAAAAGTGCAGTGTCATAATAGGCAGCAGTGTGTCCAGGAAGGGGAAAGTAAGGACAGCCTAGGAACAGCTCTTATAAAAGCAATAGGAGAGGGAATCCCCTGAGCTCCAATTTATATAAGGAAATTCCAGAAGGCAGGAAGCAAACACTGTGGTTCAGCCACAGTGAGAAACAGGGCTTTTGTGGCTTTCTGTGGTCACCTAGGGTGACTTGACATTTTAAGTACTGATGGGGATTGAGGTGAATCACCCCAGGTAGAAGGGGAATGAAAACTCCACAGTCATGAGGACCACATCCTGGCCTCTTGAATCCAGCTGGAAATATGCTACTTCTTGCACTTCCAGGGACTCCCAGATATTGTCATTTTCTCTTTCCTGACAGTGCTTCAGAGTCATCATCAGGTATCATGGTGGCTTTAAGCTTACACCAACCACACTACAAAGCAACTTCTGAGTAACCAGGATATGGTAGAAAAGTTCCAACCCCTGGCTTTGAGCAGGTGCTTTATAGCCTGTGCTATGCACATCCTACCCCATTCTACTCATATCCACGCTAAGCAACACGGACCATTTCCCTTTTTTCACTTATTTATCTTTGTGTCTTTTTATTGGGTGATTTCTCTGCTGCTTGGTTACATATTTGTGTTGGACTGTGAATAATCGTCATGGTTGGTTTCTTGCTTGTTTGTCATAATTTATCTCCTTCATTGAAAAAAAATAAAACGAATATAAGGAAGAACTGAGGTGACTGCAGAGCAGGTTGTTTTTCATGTCCTCATTTTCACTTGCTGTTTGACTTTGGTCTGCCATGAAGGGCCAGTTGCCAGTGATTGTATCTGCACACACACACGTACACACACAGATACAATGAACTCTTTCATAGTCAGGCTTTACAAGTAAATGGAGGGTGCTTGTGTTCATACAGTTAGTTTGGATTCGTTCATACATGCTTTTGAATGTTGACTATAAGCTGCTTCATGACCTCAGATGTCACACAACATCCCTCTTACATCCAGTAGTTAAGGACCAAGCTGCTGAAGCATCTCTGTGTGAAGTGGATTTCAGAGTTTTTGCAAAAGAGGTTTTTGCTGAAAAATTCCATAGAAGTATGCTCCAGTAAATATTTCCTCTAGTTCAGATAAAAGTATGAAAGGCTTCATTTAATAGTATTGCAGAAGTCATGTAGTACTGAAAAATGTAGGAGTCCTAGAACTTGTTTAGAGCAGTTTTTTTTAGCAGGTTGAAAGTTAAAAAGTATTAAAAAAATCATTGTGCACGAATACTCCTGTATATATATTTTATAGTGCAAGAGTTCAAGAAAGATCAAATTCAGCACAAAGTTCATTATTGAAATATAAATGTCAATTAAAAAGTGATATTGTAGCCAAGTCATACCACTGTGGAAAGACAGGGCTTCTCTTGCTTACCATATTTCTCTGAATTACTTGCAGTGAGTTGCATGCATGTATAAGCAATGCCCAACTTAATAATTTTCAAGGCAGAGTGCAAAACACAAATTTTATACCTGATAATCACAAAGGTCTGGCCTCGGGAGTGAGAAATTACCCAGATATAGGGTTAGCTGAGGACATAATTGCCAGGCACACTATCATACTAGTAAAATGCGTGTACGGAATAGAATGATTTCAATTTGCATATTTGGCGCTGTTTATTTTCTCGTTCCCTAAAGCATCGAGGATAGACATTTTATACCAGCCAAATGTCATAAAACTGGCTCCTGCCTTGCACTGGCATGCTGTAAAACATGTATTTTAAACCCTACCAGCAGCCTCCCTTCTGCTCTGTAAGTACAATGCCAGCTGCCACCGGTCAGCCTGATCTTGCCCACTCGCAGAGTAGTTGCTGAGTAGGAGGAAGGCCAGCAGCTGGGGTAAGCGTGTGCCCAGCCCAGAGCCAAGATAACACTGCTGTGAATTTATTTAAGTGTGATGGCTGATCTGACTAAAGCTATCTGGAGACACAGTCAGCAACTTCTATCATGTTGGAGATACATACAGGGTGTGTATATTTAATGTGAATCTGAGCGCTTTGATCTCATACCCTCTGCCTGGCCACTTGGGAACAGGAGACCACTGATCGTTAAAGTCATAGTGTAATGAGTGTGAGGCGATAAGAAAATGTGGAGGAAACCTATATTCATTACACGAACAAATATGATAGAAACAAAGTTCATCTGACACCAGTTGCTCAAAAAGTTAGCTGTTTAAATCTAAGCTGCCAAAATTCAAGTTTATTTCAATCTAGAGTACACTCATGTGCATCTGGATTCAGTTATCTAAATGTAGATCTTGTGTAATTTTAAGTGCTTGTGAGACATACCACCTGCTGTTCCAAGAAACTTCAAATATTTTGCAAATTCAGTGTCATATGCAAGCCCTGTGCTGTCTCCAACTGGCTTGAAGTACCTAAGTTCTCTAAAGTAGCACAAGAACCTACAAGCATTCCTTGAATACTTTACACAATTTCAACACCAAGACCTCATTGTCTTAATCCAAAGCTAAATCCTACTCCCAAAAACTCAGTGAAATCCATTGCAAAAAAGCAGACTTCAAATTTCAGCTCTGCAAGTGTCCATCACTATGCTTGCACTAATAGCTATCAGTATCACACCGGGTTAGGTAGTGATGAAGACTTTGGACAGGAGTAACTTGTAGTAGACTTGTACTAAGATGGAGGACAGCTGTTCTCATTATTCTTTGAAAATATGAAGGAGGTAGATTTTTGCTTCCTGCTGAGGAAAAAAGGAGCCTCACAACTCTTCAAATTTGGAAAGTAAAAAAAAAATTGCTTTATTTATAATGATGAATGGAACAACACAGTATTCTCACACCTAATGAGATGTCATCAGTTACTGAATCCAATCTGGAAGCTAGAGATGTTACTAGAGTCCTTTTTAGAACTTGTTTTCATGCAACATTTCATCCAGCAAGCACGAAAGACCTGCAAGATCTCCTTGAGGCTTAAGTTTCTTTCTGAAATATGGCAATTTTTGATTGATAGCAAAATGAAGGTTGAGATTTTTCCCTGGGAAAAAAGAACATCTATTGCTACAATTTCATGGATAATGGCCTCTCCAATGAAGGAGTAAATCCTTGCCCACATGAGAAGTCCTCTCCAGCCCAGCTATGTCAGTAAAGAGCACTAGTGCAGATGCAGTCTGTTCTGAAGGGGACTTTTTCTTTCAAGGGGAACTTTACACTTTTGCTCGGGTCAGTGAAGCCCTTCTGTGTCTCCTCTCCATTGGTATGGCCTTTCACTACATGTAGCAGTAAGGTCTGGATAATTGGGGGTTTCACTACATATTTGCTTTTCCAGGTCATTCATGAAGATATTAAATAAAACTAGTTCCAGCATCTGTACCTGGGGATACTCCAGTGTTTTCTCCATCCTATAAGTGAAACTTAAGCCCTATTTTTTTGCTTTCTATCTTTTAACCAACTCTCAAACTCTTAAGTAGTGCTTGTTCCAGAATAGTGGCATCTTGATAACCTTTGGTGCAGAAGAGCATTTATTTAGTTTTTTCTGCACTGCTTGTTGTGTTACTATGTATTTATTCCATCTGACCTTAATTAAGATAGTCAGATTTCTGTGGCACACGCTAACACTCACCAAGCAGTCATAACATCCTTTTTCATAGTACTATCAGGTGATCAACTACCCCTAAAAGATTTTTAAATCTGTAAAATCTGCTGTGCTTTAAAAGTTTACTATGGCACAGAACTGCCCAGACACAGGTCTCAGATACAGCCATAGGCTTGGATTCCATCAGGAAGTACAAAGGAGAGGAGCACCTCGGGGTGTCCTGTTCCCCAAATGTGCACATGAACATGGCTGCTGGAGGTCACCTCGTTGCTTTGTGATGATCATGGCAATTCCCAGTTCGAGCTAAATATGGTTTAAGAAACTTAATTTGTTAATGAACATGGTGCTACTTCTCACTGCCATATCAACATTGAATGCCACAGTGTCTGTTCTGGATGTGTGGAACCACACATGAAATATGCTTCATGGTGTCCATTATGACACTTTCGTTTCTACTGCAAAGGATTAGTAACTCCAATCCTTTGACATGAGAAGGGTCTTATGCCTTTATCCCTCATTGTTTGATTGTCTTGGGTTTTATCAGGATACTGTCAGGTAACTAATGATGGTTTTTGTGCAGCAGCTGATTTCTTAGGATGGGCCTTTGTATACAAAAGCAGTCATCCAGCCTTGGTAGAGCAGACCAGTCACCTGGGTATAGCCAGACTCCAACAAATCTCATTATTGGTTCATTCAACCATATACACAGACGAAAGAGTATTTCACACTGGTTTTTACCTTATTTGAGAATAACGTCATAGTCTGATATTGCTGTTTTAATTTAGGCCATTTAGTCTATAATAACTGATGTTATTGCTTATATGGAGTTAAACCTTTAACTAAAAAACCATGTTTCTAGCTATGAAGTATAGGGTATGTATTTTTATTTTGCGTGGTGTGCTTAGTAGGTGGCAGTCTGTGTCTTCCTCTCTAAATGTTCCTGAGTTATTGTCATGGTAAAACTACTCTTCTAATTCTGTAAAAGAGAGAAAAAAATATAATTTTTACCTTGGCAGAACTTTGGGGTGGATGAAGCAATTTACTAAAAAAAGTTTCACCTTGGGACAGAAAATGGAAAAGAGAGATTTAGCCTGTTGCAAGATTCAGGGGTGTTAACCCCTATATACTTATGTACCTATGTAGACAAAATAATAAAACCCCAATATTTCCTAAGAAATCACCAGTGTGCTATATAGTTTCTAACAATGCATCTGAGGATGCTGCACAGCCCCATTATCCAAATGTCTACAAGCTTCACAATATTCAATGTTTTTTCTCATACCATCCCTGCTAAGGAGAGAATGCCTCTAAGGAGAGAATGCAAACAGAGAACCAGAAAGACATTCAAAACACTGCTGAACAAAGACCACAGCACTGAACTTGAACATCTGAGCTTGTTTCTGAGTTTGTTCCTGCACACAAGCTGCTGTGGCTCAGCCCTGTGAGCTGTCCCCCTTTGCCCTCCCTGCTGCAGGGGAAGGAAGCATCCAGGAGGGGATACATCTGTCTGACACCACCAGCAGCCCCACAGACTGGTGTGTACCTGCTTAGTCATGCTCACACAGCCATGAGTCTCAGCTAATTCTGAGCAGTGCCAGTTGGCCCACACAAACCACAGGGACTGCAGAACTCAGCCAGGCTGCTCTGTGTCCCTGGGTTCTCCAGGTGACAATGCTATGCTCTGCACTACCACCCTTCCTGCACTTGCAGGGGTGGTCAAAGCTCTGTGGCTTGTGCCTTGTGCCTGGCTGTGATAGCTAGTGGGAGCTTGCTGTCATCTGTCTTAAATCTAAGCAAATTTCTCAGCAAATTAGACCTGTCTATCACACAGTATTGAGTTCAGCACAGAAAAATCCCAGCATTTTCCAAATCATGGCTAAAGAAAACAGATAGTACTGCAAGACTGTAGATGTTAATCAGAAACGGGGAGATCTGGTTTAATATTCCTCTCATCCTGGTGAGATTCAGATTGTCCTTCCCAGGGTATTGCACTCCTTGGCAGCCTGCAGACAAGACTGTGGTGATGGTCATTTACTCTACAGGCAGAATGTGAAATTGATGAGAGAACAGAAAGCAGAAAAGTGTCTAAATCTACAGGCTACTATTTACAGGTACATCCTCGGCAAGGAGAAAACCTTGTTCCTGCTTCCATACTGATCTGTGTGCTTGATCCAATGACCTATAATGAGGTAAATTCAACATATGGCAGGGCTTTTATGTTGTATGAGGCAGTCATGGCAAAGTGTAGAGAGGGGTGATGTTAATGAATAGTCACCATGACTCCTAAATTGTTTCTCTCAGTCAGGGTTTGGTGATATCGGAGATTGGTGCTAAATTACTGCTAATAGGTCCTTCCCACATGGGAAGAGCAGGTGAGTGTTAAGACATAAGAATGGGGTGAGAACAATGGGTTAGAACATGAAGGCAGGTGCTGAGAATGCTGGAAGATGGAGCTGCTCTTGCTGGTGGAAGAGGCACTGGACAAATAGGAAGCTAGAGCCAAGATGGAGCTGTGTCAGCCCAGGTGTTTGCAGAGAGAATGGACTGTGCCAACATGAGAAACAGCACAGTGGGGAATTGTTTCTTTAGGTGAAAAATGAGACCACTGACCTTGCAGATGTCTGAGGAGACACCTAATCTTTTTTTTATCTTTTTTTAATCTTTTTTTTTGTATATATAGCATTTCATTTGGGAGCTGCATATCTCTCAGGCTGGGTCACATGATGGTAGTGCTTCTGCTCTCTCCCCTCTGCGCTGGGTCACGTGAAAAGGATCTGTCCATGATGCCGCTATCCCAGCTCTGGAGTCTTCCAGTGGTTTCTTGGCATTCAGGATCTCACTTCCAAGGCTGTTGCCCTAGCTTCTGTTAGTCTCTGCACCCCACAACCACTCTGAAATCATGCAAGAAGCTTTGTCCCTGTGCCGATGCAGTGCTGGAGGCAGCAGGGGCAGGTGGGAACTACACGGGGGTTTTCAACCTCTAGAGCTGGATATGCCATGGGGCTGCATGAAACTGAAAGGAATCCTCACCTCCAGATAGGAGGATTTTCCTTGGACCTGTCCACATTTCAGCACACATAGAAGTCCTTCAAAACAGAATCTCATCTTAGACTTAAGAAGTTTCAGCAATCAAGGCAAGTGATGTTTAAGATTAATGATATCCCTGCCAAACCATACTCATGGTGCTACTCATGGGATCTATTAAGAAAATGGAGTCAGTGAAATCAGTCAGTGAATCAAATGGCTAGTGTCCTCTGGTAGAAAAACAATCCAAAAACATCCTGGCAAATATTATAAACGAATGGTCTTCCCTTAGTTCAAGAAATAGAGCAGGATATACTGGTGTTTCTCTTTATATGGATAATATTGCTTGCTAAATTAGGAGATTTTAATAAAGGATTTTGACAGTATCTTGAGTTACAGTCAGCTGTCATTTATTATCTATGATCATAGCAACATGACAAGTTTTTCTTGGCATTCTAGATACTTCCAGAGGACATTAGAAAGATATTTAAGTTGGGTGAGAGATACAGTACCAATGAGAATAGGACTATTAAATCTAGGGATTAAGGACAGGGATGTGCACAATGACTAGAAGCTCATATCTCTAAACTGCCAGTGATTGGTTAAACAAAATTTAAGCCAATTTTCTCCTGGTTGATGGGCACCAAAACCTTCCTTTCAGTGACCACCGAAGCCTGAAAGAGCAACATGATAATGGGTCATCCTGCCAGTTATTCAAACCCTTCTAAATAAAAAAAAATTTGAAGCTGAAGTGTAATGCAGCATTAGGACTTGACCTCAGATATCATTTACGTAAAGAATAAACAGAGTAGTTGGTTTAGGAAAGTTACATAAGCAGTATTTTTCCTTACCACCACACCTGAAATTAGTTACAATACCACAGTTAAAATATGTCAGACCAACTATTTTGAATTGCTGAGTTATAGAATAGACTTGATTGATATCTATTGTCTAAGGTGGCCAGCTATGATTGCTTTTTTGACTACATCTCTTAAGTAGTCAATTATAAAAAATAGCTTCATTTCACAATTTGCAAATAGTTTTCTACAAAAAAGCACTACATTTACTTCAGTAATGTTACCTCAGTTTTCAAAGCTTACTAGGAAATTTGATTTCAGTATCTACTTTTATGCTTCCTCTAAAATTTGCATCTGTAAAAAATATTGTGGAACTAAATCAAGTTATCATACAGAATCACAGTATGGATAAGGTTGGAAAGGACCGCAGTGGGTCATCTGGATCAACCTCCCCACTCAAGCAGGGTCATCCCAGAGCACATGGCACAGAATTGTGTCCAGATGGTTCTTGAATATCTCCAGTGAGGGAGACTCCAGTAGATTCAATAGTGAGCAGTGAATAACTGAAGCAGTAAGTCAGACATAACAAAGTCAGCATTTAATTCTTGACTTTTGAGCTTTAACCTGCCACTATTGAGGCAAGACAAAATTTTGCACTGGTGGACTGTCAGGAGAGCCCTAAGTTAGCTAGCTCTGGGTGATGGCTTTGTCTACAGCCCCGGTAGATGCAGACGCTGACTTGGCCACAGAAGCAGTGTATTGCTGTGAACACTGCTCTGAGCCTGAACTAACTCTGTCTGGGGCCTGGTATCAGGGCTGCACAGCCAGCAGTGCTGCTGCTCTCTTGCCTGTGAGGATCAGCTACACAACAGCTGTGTGCTGAGTGTCCTGAAAAACTGCCAGCATACCCTGGCTGCTCTTCTGGCCTCAGACCTTGCTGCTGCAAGTCTGCACAGCTCACTTGCCTCTGGGTTGTAAGCCAAAGAATGGACAACAAAGAGAGATTTGCTGGGCTTTGTTTTGGTCTTTTTTTGCCAATGCTCTTTGGAGGTTTTATAGACAATGTAGCCTTAGCTTATGGAGAGCAGTGGTGAAGGACACCTCCATGGCTCTCTGTCTGTATGTCAATACTGACCTTCCTATATAGTGGTCATTCTTTAACACACTAGCTATTCTCCCTTGCTTTACAATTTGGTTAGTCAGAGATTTTTTTAAAATAGATCCTCTTCATAACCACAGTGCATCAGAGAAAAGTCACTACCTTCCTTCTTTCAACTTTGAATGAATCACAGAGTTAATCTTAGACACCTAGAAAGCTGTATTTCTAAATATCAGGCAGCTATTTAAAACCTGTGTTCAGCTGTCATTATGTCCTGATGGAGGTTGTGTGGCTCTGAAATGTTGAAAAAATGCACTATTTGAAAATAAAAGCAAATTATAACACACCAGACTCCAAGCATCTGTACTGTGAAGGCTGGATGCAAAGCTTAGAAAAGAATACAGAGTGGAATTGCATGCTGACAACTCTCAGGCATTTTTATTCAAATGTTTCATTTAGGATGATTTAAGACCTCCATGAGCAGTGCCAACAAAATAAGTAAATAAATGCAGACAGTCTATGAGGATGCCGCTGTCATGGGAGAATGATGAACAAATACCCACATATCACATTCCCTGGGGTCCCAGCTTGTCCTCTGCCCTCGTGAGACAGGCTCTGTGAATTTCTGAAGTGGTTTCAAAGTGAGGCACTGACTCCTGATGGTGTACAGATGTGACTTCCCTAAACACTTGCAAATGCCTGTGTTCACACACCCAGATGTGCACTTTCCCATGCCTCTGTGATTAATCCTATGGCCTGATTGGTGAGACACTAAATCTGTATGTAAGACATTTCTTCTGGTCTCTCCTCAGAGTTGGTAAATCCTTAACACCACTGAAGTAATTAAGAGAGTTTCATGTCTTCACACCTAGGGAAAAATATGGAAGATGGGATCTAAATATCAAGCACAGACTTGAACCTGTTACTGCCTATGGGTGTCCTAGTTGAGTATTACCTTTTGGCTTAAACAAACCCACCATCAGAGTGATGGGTTGAAACTATCCCAGTTTCATATTATGAAACTCACCTCTCCCATTTTTTCCTCTACTGATAGTAATAAGCAATTCAACACAACCTGCAAAATCTCCTATCACCAAAACCAGTCACTGCCATAGGAGTCCATGCAGCACTAGTGTAAAGGGAAGGACACAAGCAGATCAGTAATCAGAAAGAATGAACCTTCCAGGTGTGCGTTTCTTAGATGTTTTCTTTCTTACCATTACAATATCCATTAAGTTGGTAATAATGTACACTACATCTTCTGGGCCAAAGAATGAAGTGGTCTTTTAGATTGCAAGCTCTTGCAATGCTCATGTATCCTTCTGAAATAGGATGCAGGAGAGCAAGTGCTTTATTTGAGCTTGTTAATTCACCTGGTCTAACAGATGAGTTAAAAGCTCCAACAATTTCTTTTCTTAGTTAGGAAAAAGCCAAACCTAATCTTTGATGTTCTTTGTTATGATCAAACTCAGGTGTGACTGGTTACTGTAGATTTTTAGGGTCTGTATTTTGGCCTCTTCTTATGTGTTTCCTGTGATCCAAAACTGAAAAGCAGATGTAAAGTTGTTGGGTCAGGGATCACATCTTTCATTTAGAATGTAGTACAGTGGCATCTATGAAACACACATTACAAAGTACAACTGTAACAACAGCTGACATTCCAGAAACTTAGCAGGAGTCAACCAGCTTTACTTTTCCAGACATTTTCCTCCTCTTCCAGCTTTTTACTTTTGAAGTGCTTGAGTTAATCTCTGACCTAATGCCAAAATAATCCTGGGTTGATAAGACAAATAATTTCTGGATTTGTGAGAAAGTTGTGTGGTAATTTATGGGAAATCTTTTAGAAATGGTCTGACCATACTTCTGCTCTTTGGTACTATGAATATGGAAGCTGTTTGTTTTCTCTACAGTAATCAGAGATACATTACTTTAATTTCAGTAACTTTCATGTGATCATTTCAGTTAATATAAGAGAAAAAGACATTTGTAAGTTTCAGTCCCAGTGTGAAAATAGAGTTTTTCAATTTGTAAATTCACTTGGATAATCTGGGACTCACTCCCTTTTGTAAAAATTTATCAATCTGTCCCAGTGCCTAAAATGAATATATGTCCAGTCAAATAAATTTCTCTAAGGATATGGAAATGTCATGGATTTTAACTAAGTAGGTTCAAAACATTTTAGTTGAATTACTGTAATCTCTGTGTACCACCTTCAATCACAGGGCTAAACTAGATGACTTTTATGGGAACTTTGCTTCATCTTTTATTTTTCTACTAAGCCAGTAGAAATCAGTAGTTTTATTGTGAGGTGACTCAACAAAAATCAGACAGCGTTAATCAGTGGGAGCAAATCTGCTTTTGCATTAGCATGTGTCCTGAAATAAAGCAAAAATAGCATAAAACTTCACAAGCCTGTTGCCATGACATCAGGGGTTTACATCACCCAGCCTTCTCACAGGAGTGTCTTCCTGGTGGCTTTTCATAGAAAGCTTTCTTCAAGAACCTGTCTAAGATGAGGAAAGAGAAGATGGCATTGACACCTAGCCATGAGCAAACCCCAAGGTATCTGGGTCCCTGATTCATGCATGGAAGCTCAGCATTAGACAGTGATTACCCAGGCTGCCATGTGGGCTGTACCTCATGGCTTTACACAAAAACTCTGTTGTGGTGCAGGGATTGACAGGTCACTGATTTCAGGATGCCTGATCCCAGTGTAAGTTAAAACAGGATTCTTTAATGGGTACCTGTTGAAGAAAAATTTCCATATGAAATTAGAAAAACCAGATCTACTGAGGTATGTTACCTCCCATCTGACACCTTTCAGATCCTAACTCCCAAAACACCGCCTATCAAAAATCAGGCAGCTGGAGGAGGACAGGCGGCAGAGACAGCACTACTCCAGCCATGGGAAGGCACATCCCAGTGGAGGACTTTCTTCTGTGGCCTTTTATGACCGTTTGCTCTTGAAGATGATTCACATGCCCCACATGAAAGAAAATTGCATATGTTTGAGGTGTCAAAAACAATGGAAAGACCAAAAACTATTCTTGGTGCAAATTCTCCGACTGACTTCTGCAGTATTCTGGGAGAATAGCCTGACTCCAGGGATAAAAGAGTCTGCTATTTACATTTTAATTGTATTTGAAATCACATTGTATACACAGGAAATGCAGAGAATAACAGCAAGATTAGCAATGGAAATAATTTCAGTATTGTATCATATAAAAGGCCTTGGACACTGGTAAGACTTTGATTTCCACTGTTGTAAACAAGATCACTGATGAGCTTCAGAGCATTTTGACCCAAGTGCTGGAAAGATGAGCTCAGATTTGGATCTAGTTTCTGGTTTTGGAGGTAACAGTACATTCAGCTGTGTATTCCCACCTCCTCTGTCATGCTTAAAGGTGGAGCAACAGGATGCAGGCTGTAACAATTACCCCTTTGCCTGGCTACAGGAGCAGGAGCCTTTGGGATAAGGAGAGAGTAGAAGACTTCATGTGATAAATAGTTTAGCTCAATTCAGGGCATTTGAGCATTTCTTTCAGAGTCCTAAATTTAGATATTTAAACATTTGAGAAGGGTAAGTTGATAAAATGTAATGACCTGTAATGTATCAGAGTACAGACTAGGTAATCTGACCTTTTCAATTGAACAAGAGAAGTTACAAACTCTGTATATATTTATTATTAGTACCATTTTCGTTCAAGAGAATGGCTTAGATTTGTTCTGGGTTCTGCTTCTGATTCCCAAGAAGTGCATATGTGTTTGGCAGGGAAGTGATGTGTTAGGGTTTGGCTTGTGTGCATCTGGAGGGTGGATTTCTTTTGTGCTTATAAAATACAGGTGGGATGCAGATTTTTCATACATTTCATAAATTTATCAGCCAGAAAGAGAGAGAGAAATAAACAAAATAAAATATGGATTTTCCACCCAAGGATTTGCTAGAGCTAACATAATTTTTAAAAAATACTAAAATGGTTTTATTTGTGCTTTGCTGATCATAGATGAGAAATGAATACTAACAAGAGCCAAATATATAATGTCTAAAGTCAACATATTAATAGATAATATCTAAATAAATAATGTCTAAAATGACATACTCTAGAAGAAGAGATACAGAATCAGTTTGGACCTACAGAAGATTGATGTGCAAGATTCCTGAGTTTCTTCTGCAAAGCCCAGGGACGATGCCTACCCTGAAGAAATTCCATCGCTGGGGCTGTCTCCTATAACCTGCACAAGCTCTGTCCTACAAGCAGCATCACTTTTACCTCCACAGAGGTGGTCTTCTTGGACTTATTTTAATTATGATATTTAACCAAAGGAGATTTAAACACTTACTTAAAGGGGATACATTCCTTAGTTGGCCCTAAAATGGAAGAACTGGTATGGTTTCACACAAAATTTTAGTTATATCACATCCTAAATAGGGCATATGTTGAGAAGTGGTGAATGAAGTCAAATAAACTACAGGAAAAAAAAAATCTTCCTATAATTAGAGACAGACTGCAAAAAAATTCCATAACAACAATAAAACATAAATGCTAAGTGAAAAACTATCATCAGGTTTAATGATTGATAACCTATTATTTTATATATATCATGTAACATCAAAACTACTGCACATATTTTAAAAGTAAGTAAGAAAAACTTATAAAATATTAGAGACTAAATAGCATAGTGTGATGGGTTGATGGTGCTTTTTTAGCGCCAGAGATGTCCCTTTGATAGTTTGTCTCTGGTATTCACGCCTGTCTGATTTTGTTTTCAAGTTATCTTTGTATTTCAGTTTTACCTTGCAAAAGTACAGACTTCTATGGAAATACCAAAACATAGAAGTGCTTTAGAAGGGTTGTTTTGCTTTTTGTGACAAGATTCAGGTAATATACTTCAACTAATTTTTTTTTCAAATTTTCTTCTAATTTTTCTAAATTTTGATTTAGTATTTTCATTCTTCTCAACACTTAAATAAACCTTCACTTTATTTATCCCTATTATCCAAACATTTCCTTGATGAAACTGAATTTTTGCTGTGTACAATCTGCCGGGGGCAAAATCATTGCTCTTATGAAATCAAGGGTTATCCCAAATTTAAATTAAAATAGTTGTTTCTGAAACTCTTAGGACACATTCTTGTCTTGCAATGAATTGAAATAATTTAAATTGTGGTAGTGAATGCCAGCCTCCATGCTGTCTCAAAATCAGTGTAATGTTCTTCTAGTGTTGATGTTTACTATTAAACATATAAATTCTATCCCTTCTTCCAGTGTGAAGTCAAAATAAAGCAGACCATATCCATTTATCCTTTTGCTGCTGTTTTGAACTTTTGGCTTGCTGTGCTGAAGAAAAAAGGTACAGTTTTCTTTTAAACATGTAGTTTAATGTGATCTTTGATCTTTGCACTTCAAAAAGATTTTTTTTTTGCCTGGAACGGTCTTCTACAGATGATTTACAAACCCCCAAAACCAGAAATTTATAATGGAAAAGCTGTCACCACATTAATTATGTTAGCATAGATGCAGTGCTGCTTCTATAGTTAGTCACTGCTTAAAAATAAAAACAAGGAAAAGGTGTTCTGACGTAAAGTCTATCCTCACAGTACCCAATGTCAAATGTTCAATGTTTAGTTAACTGTGTTTCTAAAAAGTGATTGCTATAGTGCATTCCTTTGCCTTTTTTTTTCTTTTGAGAACATTAATCTGTTTGTATATAAAAGATTACATTTCCACTGACAGATAGTAGCTGGAAAAGAGCAAAGATTACATATATTAAAAAGCTTCATTGCATGATAAAAAATATGTTGGATGTTTACTTAGAAAAACCATTAACTGACTTACAGTTTGGTTTTTTTTTTTTTTTTTTGAGCTTGCATTCTTTGTCAGCAGTTTGGATTCAGACACTCTAAATTTAAAATTTTATATCGATCTCCTGTAGGTCTTGGCTTCCTTCTGATTGCTTCTGGACTTATGCTGGCTCTTTGGGTTTTAAATGAATTTGGAGGATTGAAGTCACTTAAACATAATTTAAATGATCTCATGTGGTAAACTTAGTAGACATTTAATAGATTGTGTGTTTCTGCTTGGTGATGCTAAGAGCATATATTGTAGTATATTAGTATGTATCTATTTGGCACAGGGAAAAAGCATAAATCATAGAACAGTACAAGTTTCATGATGACAATCTTCCAGGAAATATCTGAAGAAAATTCTAAAGGAAAAATTATCTGGTGATACAGCATGCTGTGCTGTAAGATTTTCTGGACTTCAAAAGGCATACAAAAAAGCATAACAAATAAAAAAATGCTTAGGAAGTGGAAAGAGATAACTTTGGTGCTACAAAGTACTACCGTAAAGCTGACACTGCAATCCAAAGATTTTGGCCTTGGCTGCAATATTTGTGAACCACTGAGTTTTAGCTCTACACAGCATTATGTATTTTACCCTTTGGAAGGTTCAGAATGTGACAGAAGGATATTTAACGTGACTGAAGATACACCAATACAGACAAGTAGCTGTAGCAGTCCCACTGAGGTATCTGTTAAGAAGCTGGGTGTAACACATTAAAAAAGGCTTCATTTTTTTTGTTTGTTTGTTTTGACTTCTCCCAGACTGCTCTCTATGAAGTCTTCTGTGCCATTCTCTTTCTGCATAATTGTGTCATAATCATATTTTCTATTTCCAACTCTGTTTTAAAACACATTTCTTCCTAACAGACTGCTGAACATTAAACCTCCCCTGGAAAGATGTGATTGCAGTAATCTTCAGAGAGAGCAGCCCTTCTCATTACTGATCCTGGGTGATATTATAGGATCTGGCATTACTGCAAAACATGTTCATCTTATTTCAAGCATTTCTGGGTGCAGAAGAACTGTTAAGTGAATGTCAAAATTTAAGTGTTTTCATCATAATCATCTAATTTATGCTACATTTTGACTGGTCCTCATTTTCTCTTCCTTATGTTACAACACACAGACCAGACAAAAATAACAGTGTGAAAAATGCTATTACTAGTGGTCCTGTAATAAGCATAAGCAAAACAGGGTGCTTTCCTATCACTCCATGCAAAGCAGCAAAATCCTTACATCTTCTGCAGAACTTCTTTGCTCTCCTGTGGTACTGGAGATCTGAGTGATATCTCTCATCCTGGGATCCTGCCTCACGGCTGCCTCTGACAATGTGCAGTGTGCTGGCAGCACAACCAAACGATAAATATCTTAACATCCAGTGCTTTAGTGTTTCTGGTGGTTTTGATGTTGGAACTAGGCCTTGCTCAGGTACTTGGGTATTTTCCTCACTAAAGATACATAATAGGTACCCATAACTCAGAGCAATTGATGCCCAGCAATGCTGCATTGAAGTCAAGGCAATTTATAGGCTTCAAGTAAGTTACACATCTAGCTGATGACTGTAGAGAAGCCAAATAAAATCAGAGTTTCTTTGCCTTTGCTAGGATTTAACCTTTAGTTAACTAATTCAAACTGAGAACACACCTTTTGCAATTTTTTTCTTTTTCTTTCTTTTTTTTTTTTTTTTTTTACCTTAATGAAGGCAAGACTTTGCATCTGGCATACCAAAGCAAAAGAATATTTAATTCAGGATCCAGATTTTGCAATTTGGGTCCATCTGTGATAAGAACAGAGTGTGAACTCATGGAAATGCTTGTGTGAATTTCTAATAAATTGTCATTGCCCATTTTGATACAAGGTAGAAAATTGCACATAAATGCAGCAGAGAACTGCCAGACAGAAAAGAGGCTCTTCCCTAGCAGAGTCCAGGCCAGCCCAGTGCTCTCCAACAAAGTGCAGAATAACAGGTCCCCACAGCAGCATTTGACTCCATCTCGGAGCTGCTGAAATGTTAATAATGGGGCATGGTCAGTAGCACTGAAGTCTCTTAAGGACAGGACACAGAACAGCAAACACCGGGAGAAGCATTTGTATTTAATCTGGTAACCTGATTAAAAGTAGTTACCTCATTTTCAGAAAAAAAGTCCTATACTAACAAATGCAAACGTTTGTAGTAGGTTCAGTATATGAAGAAAACATAAAGTTTAAAAAAGGGGGGTTTTTTGTTTGTTGTCCTCAAATAATTTTCACTGATTTGTCTGTTTTTTCCACGGAATTAACAAAAGTTCATTTCAGGTCAAAGTAGTTTTTATTTCATTATTTGATCTTTTTTTTTGGCAACCAAATGATACAAACAGATATTCACATAGCTTTAGCTTGTAATTCTGGTGATGGCTGTTTTCCAAGACATATTTGGGAAGTTAGACCATTTATTAGGAAGGGAAGTATATTTGAGATTTCACAATTCTTTCCTACTTATTTACCCTTGTATGCAGTTTTCAGGATTGCAAGAAAGGAAAAAAAAATTAATCTCTTTTTGATTTGAACACACAAATTTGAATTTAACATGCAATGTGAAGAATGAAAATTACTTTTCTGGGTAGAGTTTGAACACTCCTTTAGTAAATTTGGCAGACACACAGTAATAATCTATATTATGTTGAGATACGCAAATAGTTTTCTATGGAAACTAGAAAAAGCTGGAAACTTTAAATCCCAGATGGAGTTCTTATTAAGGAAACATCGTACTTTTGAAAATCCTATTTCTCCATCTGCTTGCAATATCTTTGAAGTGTTTCTCTGTATAATTGCAATGATGATTTCTTTGGATCGTATTCTTTTTTGTTTGTTGCATGACTCTACTCCTTCCTCAAAAGCACAATCGTTCACCTTATCAGTTGGCAAGGACTTAATTCCATTTCCCCTTGCTCTGATCTGATTGGGGAAATGTGCTACAGTTGTGGCATCCTGGCAAAAGCTCCATGAAGGGAGCTCCATGTATGATTTGAAACTCCCTTCTTCCTCAAACCCTCTGCAGAGAGTTCTGTGCCAGGGACCCTTTGCTTGCCTTGGGGTCTGACTCATTCTGACTCACTGAGCTCAAGAAAGCAGTCAGTGTTACTCCTTTCTGGGAAAGTGCAAAGAAAAAGCAATTCTGCTCCTAATAAATGCAAATAAGTCAGCTGCAAGTATCTGGGGAAAAGCAGTTAGAGAAGTGAGAAATTACTTTTTGTCATCTCATATTCAACTGCAGTGTAATTTTGATCATTATCTTATTTTTCTTTCCTGATGGAGGGAATGAAGTTCATAGGTTGTGAATCCAAGCTCAGTACAGGAATTGGGTAAATAATAGGTCTCATTTAGTTAAATTTGTTTTTCAAGCTGTTGTTCAGAGGTGCTTATCCAGTCGTTTCAGTTTAAGAGCATGAACAATTTCATTGACTTTGGTACATTGTTCAAGTGCACTGGTTTAAGCCTCTGGTGATTTACTGGGAGAAATGTTGCAGTTTCTCAAAGACTTCTCAATCTGGCTTCTCACCTCATTTTCTTATGTGCTCCTGGGAAGATACTACAAAAGCTAGAGGTTCACCCTGCAGATATAAAAAAAGCTAAATCAATGTCTTTACTAGAAACTGCTTACACTAGAGGACAGCTTTAGTTGGCAACATTGCAGAGCTATGCTGATAAAATACTTGCACCTGCCCTGAGAGCAGTGATGGAAGAGCAGCAGGAGGGTGTCTGCTGCTGAGAAGCCCTCTGCTTTTCCAGCTTCCATAAGGTGCACACAGGTGGTGCTGACTGTTCACTGGGGATTGCCACTTGGAACTCGATCTCAAAATACTGTAGTTTTCCAGGTATAAAAGGAGTATTTCACACAAATATTGTAAGTCCTGCAAACTCTTGTAGTAGCCAGATGGTGTCAGTCTTGTATTGAAGCTTTATAATTAGTCTCCCCTGGTGCTAAATGGATTCTAATAAATTCTGCTGCTCACATATTTTTTTAACCTGTACTTGCCTAGTAACAACGCACACACACAAAAAAACAAAAGGGAAGAAAGAGAGAAAAGAAAGAAAGAAAGAAAGAAAGAAAGAAAGAAAGAAAGAAAGAAAGAAAAAGAAAGAAAGAAAGAAAGAAAGAGAAAACTTGCTAAAATCTGCTATGAGCAGGTCACACAGAATCTCCTTGAACTGCAGTGAACTTTTGCAAATGAGTGCAAAATCTGCATTTCCCTTAAATCTCAGAGTTCCTCTCTGAAAAATTACCTGATCTGTATGTATGTAGAAATGCTTATCAGCAAGAGACACAGAAAAGAAAGAGTGCCTGGAAGACTTTAAGTGGACTAAACCCACTCAGAATTGGAAAAACCAACAGCAATGAATGATAGATCATTTTAAGTCAGGCACCATTACCACCACCACCACCAAAAAAAAAAAAAATCATAATATGAAGACCTGAAACTTGTCACTAAAATGGCAATTATTCTATAATCGATTAGTTAATGCAAACATTATGGGCTTTTGGATGAGCTGTAAAACCAAGTTCTTGGCCACGCTTAACTTCCAGAAGTGCTTTGGCATGCTGGCCAGGAGCTAGGGTGTTAACATGAGTGCTCTGTCCAAATTCCATGTGGGTAACTATATCTTGTCTAGCTGACTTTTGCATGTAATTTAGTTAGGTACATCATTATTCCTTTCTTGTCTCAGACTGTAGTACAGAGCTCCTGTATTAAGAGCCTTGTCAGAGGTTTTAAAATCCAGGGACCAGCGAAGGGATTCCTGTTAGTACCAGAGCAGGGATTTCTGTGGTGGTCAGTGTTTTGGGAGTTTGGAGTGAAAGCACTCTATAAACAAATGTTCATAACCAAAGCTCTGTTTCAAATATCACAGATACCATGAAAGTCTTGGCATTTGCTAGTGATGCTGAAATCCTGAAATTGCTGGCAATATGAAGTAAATTGGTTAGCATCCCTGCTGAGCCCTGAATGAATAAAGCAAGAAAATTGGTAAGAGGGCTCAAGAAATATATGTGTGTGTCTTTTTCTTAGTTGAATTTAAATTAATTATTTTCAAAACTGTTTAGCAATCCGTAGAAGTCTGTACACTGCATCAGATCTGAGCACTTTCTTTTTCCAGAAGCAGATTTTACAGGGTCCCTTGGCCATTCTCCCATGGGATTGAGCAGAGGCTTTTGTTGTGACAGCATTGTTTTTTGGACAGGTTGTTTTCGAAGGTATCTTTAGGAAATTTGCTCCATCTTCTTTGGAAGGTTACTCTCTCATTGGATCCTCTGGAACAGGAATATTTTGTTGTCTATCTTTTGTGTTCATCTCAAATATTTTGACTGGGACTGTGTTATGGAAAGTCAATCACATTGGTAGCCAAAGCTCCTCCGAACACAGTAATTTTGTGGGCCAGTCTGGTCTGCACTGCAGTGATTGAGCAGAGGAGAAGCTGACCATGGCAGGTAACAGAGGGTGACCAGAGGTCAGTGCCATTACTGCTGAGTCCTGCAGTCTCTCCTGCTCTTTTGGCCTTCTGAAGGGCCATGAGCACACTGGTAAAAGGATCAGAGCTGCAGGGAGGGTTGGGGTCTCTCTTGCGACAGCCCAGCCTCTGGTGTGTGTTTTACTGGCCCATCCAGGACTTTACCAGCAAGTACCTGGCCTTGATTCCAGGGACAGAGCAATCCTGGAACTGTTCTCCTCTGGGGCATCAAGGATGGGACTACTCTGCCTTGGAGGGGCAGAGAGCTAAGCTGAGTGGACGTAACTTCTCCAGAGCTGATTATGTCTAAATTTTCGGAGCAGAAACAGAACTGGCATTGAAACTAAGCTGTGAACATCAAATTCTTGTGGTTATGTCCTGTGTCTCAGGATTGTACTTGTTTCTATTCACAAGAAGCTATTTCAGTTCTTGGAAACCAAGACAAGTGGGGTAGAGGAAGACACTCTAAAATTTTTCCTGGCTCACGGATTACATACCCTGTTCTGCCTGACAGAGCTAGCCATATGAGAGACTACAGCATCTGGCTGGTTTCTGCAGGAAAGCTGAGATCTGTCAGCTCTGTCTAACAGCCAGGGATTTTGGGGCCATTTTGTGACTGAGCAGGTCATTCTGCTGTGCTCTCGCAGCTTGAAGTCACAGAAACATATGATCCCTCTGAAACATTGCAGTTGCTTTTCTCCTCCTGCTGAAGAGAATCTCTCCACTAGTCTGGATTTAGCTTTCTCATTTTATGCCCCTGGAAAAATGGTGACATCTCTCTCTTCACATCCTGATATCAGTGGGGACTTCCAGTCACTGACAATTCATAGGCTGCATCAGTGTGCACAGCATGGGAGCCAGAGACAAAGCTGCTGGTTTCCAGTTCTCCCTGTTCTATCTTGCTTCTGTGAAGTAGGTTGTTCTTTTCCAGTAGCAATGACCTTTGTTCCCCCCATCCTTCTATCCTAAAAACATTATACCAGGCCTGGCATTCTGTTCTTTGGTCTTCTGTCCCACTAGAAGTATGATGAAACAAGCAGCAAAAGCTGGTACTGTGTTGTACATAGAAAAAAAAACCAGTGATACTTTATGAATTTGGTGATGCAAAGTGTCACTTCCAGTGGGTCGCTCTCAGTTCATCATGCTTGCCATGCAGAATCTGGGGAAACACTGTCTCTCACACAAATGAGTTAATGTGTTTTTTAGCTGTTATAAGGCACAACTTGTTTCCAAGTGAAAACAAATACAAACAAATACAAAGTTTTCATTAACCAGAATGAAAACTTTATTATTCTGATTTGTTCTCCCAGGAGTGCAACTCTGAGATTAATAATCTAGTAGCACTCTATTTATGTTTCTGGTCACTGTGTAAGAGTCCTAAGAAATATTTTTCTTTCTGGATTACCTTTTTCATTAGTTCATAAGCCTAAAAAAAGGGTCTTCCCAAGTTCTTTGTACTCCTGAAACCATGATGGATTTAAGCAAAGGGGTATATTCTGTTTCTGCCTTATTGTGATGCAGCTCCACAGGACCTTCTTTCACTTTCACAGTGTTTATCTGCATCCACATAGGCAAAAATCAGACCAGAATTTGGCCACTAAGAATTAAGCTGATTTATACACTGGCATTAGTGATTCCCCGTACTAAGAGATTCAGCCAGCCCTCTTCCAAATTAATCTCCTTTTTACTACTTTATTCTATATTCCCTGGTGGCAATATGGGTTGACATGATGAGGTTGCCTTACCTTGCAATGCAGGATATAGAGGGACAGAAAACACACTGGGGTAGTGTTGGCTACTGCTAATGGTGACAGTCCTACCCACACCCTGCAAGTGCCTGAATCAGTGAAGACATAAGACATTTTCCAATTAAAAAGGCCCTCTACTCCCTTGTTATTGACAATGTTGTAGAAAAAGGAAATTAGCAAATTGAAAAAAAGGACTCTTCCCCTGATTAAGTTCCTCCTTATCACAGGACATGCCACACTTAGCCCTTGTTACATCCCAGCTCGCTTTTGGCTTTCACAAGTCAGAATGGGTTTATCTGTGATTTTTTTCATGTTTACTCAAGCTCTCAGCTTGATAGCGATGCATGACTAATACTTGGATGCTACCACATTCCAGAAGATTTGTAAAGTAAATGAGAGAGAGAGAGAGAGAAAATTTCATTTCTATGAACTTAGTTCTGGGGTTTTTGTTTCCACAACCATTGCTATAAAATCTGCAGGCAGCAACTTCAGCCACATTTGGAGCCCTCTGTGCTCGGCTGGCGATGCAGAGGCTGCCAGAGGCTGCCATGAGCAGCTACTGGGGATTTTTTGTGGCTACACTTTGCCATTTGGCTGCATCCTTTTATGGACAGAGGAAGATTTGCCTGTGAGTTCTGGGGCAGTTTCTGTATGGAACGTGGTGAGGTGCACTGGCCATTCAGCTTGGGTTAAGCAGCCCTGAGATGCATCCAGATCACAGTGGGCATGGAATCAGTACAGAGCAACCCCTTGGACAAGCAAGCTGCAGGAAGTTTCCTCTCCTTTGCTGCTGCATAGCTCCTTTGAGTACTCATTGGAAACAGCCAAGGAAAGAGCCTCATATCTTCTGTTACTACGCTTGGAAGTACTTCCAAGAAAATGTAACTTTTCAGTCTAATGACCTTAAATGACTGTAGTTTGGTTTATTTTTCAAAGTAAGAAATCTAGCTGGAATTGATGGTTTCTTTAGAAAAAAAGATATCTCATGTCTTCTCATGTTTTTTTATAAATTCTTTGGTTACATGTAATTTTTAGAACCTTAGCATTACCAGGAATCTCCAGGAAAACCAGGCCTTTACAAAGATATAGTAGATGATACAGTGTTTTTATTCTAAAACAATGGACATATTTTTTCTGAATTTATTTTATTATTTTTGGAAGACAAGGTAATGGACATGCATTTTGCTTCTTACTTACACAAAAAGCAAGAAAAGCATACTTGCTTTTAATAAGTACTTGCTTGTGATAATGATGCAAGTTATTTTGAGGTTGGGTTTTTTCAAAGTTGTTTCTTAGTATCTCCCCTATGGATTAGGTTTTCCCAAATTATAGGGATGGTTGAGCAATGAAAACATGAATCAATAAGCTCACTTTTATTTTTATGAGACCTGAAAAGGGTAGAAGAAATAGCATACTCTCTGCCAAGTGATCACACTGCTGCTTATTGCAATCTTGCTGGCAAAGTCAGCACAGGAAAATTTTACAGAAGAAGCCTCCTTTCCCACTCACTAGATGGGACATGTGTGCAGTGTAGATTCTCTTCACACAGTAATCCTGGGGTTCTTAGCTTCTTGACCGAGAAATCTTCCTCTGGCCTGTCCTGTTGCAATGCTTCCAGTGGCTCACTAGGCACAAAATCTTTAACACAATGTCTGAGGAAAGTAAGCTCTGGTGTGCACTCTGGGTGCCTTGAGCATGTCAGCTGGTGCATCCACTGATCCCACCTCCAGGGACCTGCACAGGTAAGGTTTATCCCAGGCAGAGTGGGTCACCCACCCTCTGTCGCATTTGCCCTCTCATGCTGACCTCAGAGCACTGTTCCTATGCATTCCTCAGAGTTTCATGTAGCCTGCACCTGAGTGATGTGCTTCTTCAAAAGCTCTATTGCAAGAACACATGGCTATTTTATTTTCAATATAACACTTTCTTACAAACATATCAGCATCCCTTACTGTTTGGGTGAAAGGGAAAGACGGACATGAAGGTAATCCCACCAATTCCTGTCTGCAAGTACAAACCCCCAGAATTTAGAGTCTGTCACTCCAGTCCATGGTTATTGACATTTTGTTCTAATGGGCCATGTCCTCTCTCCAGTACACAGTGACGATGCTTGATATCAAAATGAAAGATCCGCTTCCTGGGACTAGAATTATGGAATGTTGCAAATTTCCTTGAGAAGACAAACACAAAGGACTTGCTTATGACAAATTGCTGGGATTCAGGCTAGATTACAGAAAGCAGTGTCAAACCAAAGACAGATGAACTGTCACTGCAGAGCTCCTGACAAACAACAACAAAAAAGTCTGAAACTAACAGCCCATTCTTTTATCATCCATATCTGGAGTCACACAGCTCTACCTTTCAGTTCCATAGAGGGAAGAGCAGAATACGTGCCTCCTGGAGATGTAAAATTGGGTGGAATAATGTAAAGTGTGTGGAAGGGCAGGAGAGTATGTTTATTTGAAACAAGTGAATAGCAACTCTGCATTAGTGAGGAAACAGGTCTGCTCTNCACACAGCTCTACCTTTCAGTTCCATAGCGGGAAGAGCAGAATACGTGCCTCCTGGAGATGTAGAATTGGGTGGAATAATGTAAAGTGTGTGGAAGGGCAGGAGAGTATGTTTATTTGAAACAAGTGAATAGCAACTCTGCATTAGTGAGGAAACAGGTCTGCTCTGGTAACTGGTCTTGCTTGCAGGAATGTAGAGTTCCCAGTGATCCCTGTGAGCCTCCTACCTCTCTATCTCCCTAAAGAACACCAAGAAATTCATTAGGCCAGATAAGCAAAAGGAGCTAAAGGAGCTCACAGACAAGTGCTTGGCCTCCTGAATAGATACTTTAACTCACAGTTAGGCATTTAAGTGCTGTGGAGAGAATTCCAAAACCACAAGTACATTAAGTGCACTGCTACTCATCACTAACCAACAGAGCATGCTGAGGATGGGAGCATGTCTTAATCTAGACCTTTATTCTGCTTTTCTAGAAATGCAAACTAAATTACTCTGGAGATGAAAAATTTTCTTTCTGCAGATGGATAGAAGAGGAAGCACAGTAACAATTTTTGTATGATTCCATTAATTATAGCATAAGATGAGGGAATTGAAGATTTAGTTTTACAGTGAGGGCTTGAACTTCTTCTCCAGTGAAAAGCCTTTCAGTAACTTGCTGAGTGCAGTATTAGGAAATGCTTTTCAATCAACCCAGTGCTACATTTCCATGATTTGTTTGGTGTGAGAAAACTTAGTGTTGGGATAGAGGTTTCTGACATCCTTCTCCCCTTTGGGAGTGGATATTAAATTCCACCTATATCCATCTTAGCAACACGGTAGGTATTCAGAGTGTCCCCTGAGACTTAGAGTGCAGCAGATCTTCCCTTTCTCACAGACTCTGAAGAAAGGGTCCTGCTGCCATCATGTATGGACCATCATTTACCAGTTATCCACTCAGAAAACTACAGCTAAGGTTACAATCACAAGCCACATGGCAAGAAGAGTTTTATACCAGTGATAGGGACCCTAGTACCCTCACTTCAGCATACTTTAGCAGGGCTTGTGATTAGCTCTTTAATCAGAAGCATCTCTCTGGTTTATGTAACTGGTTACTGTGTCACGTTTTTCATACTCATTGGTAAAGTTTAATAAAAGTATGCTGTAGCAGAGGGCACAGAAAATCTGATGACTGAAGTTCTTACTTGAGCAAATTTTAGCTTTCAATAAAGAATTGTCTTTTAGGGCTCTGACACATTTATAAATATTTCTCTCCCTTTCAAAGTGAGGGTGATATTATTACCTAGGAAAATTGCAGTGTGGGAGAAAATGCTATGCAACTAAAAAATGAAATTGAATACTTAATCTATTCCTGTGTTTCTGTGTTGCAATTAGCCAAAAAAAAGCCAGGTATATTTTCAGCAAAAGGTTATATTTTTAAAATAGTCCCTGTGATACTCAAATTGGCAATCATGGTATCATTACAATTGGAAAGGTGGAAGAAGTCAGCGTGCTATTCTTCATATTGGTGATGAAACTTCTGCTTTCAAGCCAAATACTCTGTCCTAATATATGTCTATATGTCCTTGACATACCAGGGGGCAGCCACAACAACCAGAACAGTCAGGAAACAGCTCTTAAAGCCTCTGTGAACAAGGGTAAGAAGCCTGAGTACAGGTAAGAGCAAAGAGATGAATAAAGGAGAAAAAAAAAAAAGAAAAATGAAAGAACACAGAAATAAGAATGTAGAAAGATTGTTTGGTGTAAATTTAGTGCAGATTTCAGTGCAAAACATGGGGGCTATACTGGAGTTTGACAAATATTCTAAATTATGAATCAGAGTATTTAAGATACCTTTTGAAATTCTTTCCATTAGTACCAAGATGATACTAAAGTGATGTTGCTCTGAAATGGAGGTCGGAGGGACTGGTAAACTAGATCCTTTAAAAAATAATGTTATTTAACTAAAAGAATATTATATACCTGGAAACATTTTTGAAGTATTTCCGCTTCCTAGTTCCCTGTTGACAATCTCAACTGAAACAGTTCACATTTTAAAATATACAAACCAAAACCTATTTTAAATTATTCAAACAATAATTTTGTCATTTGAGTTAATGCAACAAAAAGTGACTTCAAATTTTTGGCAGAAGTCCAGAAAGAATTGAGTTTTACACACACATTTTCAAGATTTATCTGACATTCATAAATATTAGTAGAAATTTAATTATTTTGTGGGAAATTATATTATGTGGCAATTTAAAATATGCCAAAGGTTATTGCAGAGAATTCTAGAATTCTCTGCAATTTTTTCTCTCAAATTTTTTCTAAAAAAATTTTTAGAATTTTTTAGGAATTTTGTCAATCTCAATTAACGCCCCCTACCAAAAAAATTTTAACAAATTAAAAAAACCAAAATAAAATAAAGGATGGAACCACATTGGAGGCTGTTTTCAATCACAAAAAAAAATTGTTGACAGCTTGGTTCAGAAGGCCCTGTAGAAAAGCATGAGCAAAGCTTTTCAATAGTTACTGAGTTTGCAGTTTCAGTGGATACTGAAGGTTCTGATTCAGATCCGTATTCTGTGATGCAGAGTCAGCTTTGACATAAATTCAATTATATCAAGGTTCAAAAAGGTTTAGTGCTAAATCCAAATATCAGAATAAAGAGCCATCGTTAAATTTGAGCAACCTCCTAATGCCCATTTGACATCTCACAGTCCTGTCAATTAAAAGTGATTTCGTAAAATGCACTAATATAAATGATAAACTTTACAAACTAATGTAAAATCAGTGTAATGACAAAAAGAATTAGGTGCTTTTTTACATGAAGGTTTAAATAATTCATTTTCTTCTTCCATTTTTGACATCTCAGCCGAGATCAGGCAGAAGTGTGGGCCAAGAAGACAGCTACACTAGGTAGGCAGCCAATTAAAACAGACTGTCATAAAAGAGCAGGATGATTTTTCAGGACAGGCATCGTTATTTTGTGAGTACCAATATAAATTCCTAAATGTCTCACAGATGCAGTCTGAAAGAAATTGCATCCCCCTCCCAGTAAAAATATCTTAGCCTCCTCAAAAGAAGAGACCATCTGGAGGCTTACTCACTTCGGGGGATGCTGAGTTAATTGAGTGAAAGTCCAAATGACTCTTTAGGAGAGACATGCTGAGGAGTAGCAGTAGACTCCAAAGTAATGTAATTCCAAAAGAATTTGCTTCAGTATTGCTATTACTTAGTCAGCTGCATTATCACCATACTTGGGAGGCCTAGGCGTAAACAAGGGCTCGTTTTGAAGGACTGCAAAAAGGAATTTGCTGAGCACAGCTATATGTATTTACATGAGAAATTCAGACAAAATCCAGTAGTATTTCAATAATAAAATCAAACAGCAAAAGGAATACACTCATTCTTTTGTCCAAAGCAGTGACTCCATCTGCCCAGAGGAGTATCTAAGTTGTGATTGAAAGGTGCAGCACATGCATCCACCCGAGATACTTGGTAGTAATATAGGATCACCAGCACCCTGGTTCCAAGCTTTCCTTGCTGCCTTTTTTCTGGATTTGCTGGTTGCTGTTGGGAACTGCTCTGTCTCTTTAGACCTATCTGCATGTTCAGAGCTGTCAGTTGTCTGATCAATTTTGAGAATTTTTTAGTTCAAAGTGGTCATACTGTGCTGAAGAGGTGCTGAAGCTTTTCAGTTAAGAAGTCTCCAGTGTCATTTAGACAACTACAGATCACTCCTCAGGCTGCTGTCTCCAGTCTGGAAGCTCATCAACCCTGAGCATTGTAGACTGTGTTTGCAATCTCTGTGCCAAGAACTGACAAGGTGAAAGACAGAAGATTGTCTTGAGAAGAAATTCTTACTGACTGCTACTGCAGGATCTGTAGTTTGGCATTTTCTTCTGTTTGTCTTCTTCTAATGCTACCTTGGCTTTTTATATAGTATGACAATAGTAAGTTTTGCCATGTCACATACGTAACTCTCTTTTCTAGCCTGAGACTCCTCTTTGATTCTTTCTTTGCACAACTATTCTTCTTTCATTGCTTTTTCCCTGGATAAGTTGAATTGATCCTGTTCCAGTGACTGGAAAGTTTCATGTTTCAGACCTTAGCCTTATCCTTTAAGGCCTTCCTTTCCCATTGCTATAGTAGAATTACTTATCTACATCTATTTGATCTTTAATGGATCTGGGATTGTTAAAAAGTGGGCAGACTGGGTCCTTTCCAGTACATGTGAAATTTATACCAAAATAAATGCAATTTAGGAATCTAAATATATTTGAGGATCTATGTCTTACTGCTTTGGGGTGATATACGTAACTGGCTTAAGAAAATTATCTTAAAACTCTACTGGGATGACAAATTGCTTTTTGGTTGTTTTTAAGAATCAGATTCTTCCTGCAGATTGCAATAACCTAGCAGTTAGCAAGAATGGGCCTTGACAGAGAAGCTCAGTTCTCTTTGCTGGTTGAGAACACTGAAACCAAGGAGAGGCATCAGCTCCGAATGATTGCTGGAAGTGGTTGCCTCTGTTCTTTCTCACATAAGGTTGCAGCAAATAAAACCAAGAGTATTTTCCCTACTGATAGAAGACTGACTGTTACGTGGATAGAGCAGTTAGAGCTTCCAAATGTAGGAAGAGAGGGGAAAGTAGCACTAGGAGCTGAAACCCCTCTATTACTGCATTGTTTTTTACAGCAGTAAAATGCAAAGCCAATGTTGCTCTAGACTTTCAGGGTTTGCCGCCTTCCAGTCTTTCCAGGATTGACAGAACTGCTTCTCAACTTGTTTGGCCCATTCAAAAAGGAAAATTGCTCAATTTCAGACACACATAACCTATAGCACCTCTTGCTTTTCTCTTTGCTATTCTTCAGAGAGCTGACTTTTTAAACACCTGAATACTTTCAAGCAAGAACTGTGATGTCTCCTGTGTCCTGTATACTGCCTAGTACATGGACAGTATGGTGGGAAACAGAATTTATTGTACATCTCAGAGAAAATCAAAGCACAACTTACCTGAGGTCTATGGGTGCACCCTCCTATCCCCCAGCATGGGGAAACTGGAAATCCTGCTGAGGTTTCCATATGTTCTGCTGAATGGATGCAGTCCCACTCTGTTGTCCAGGCTGAAGCACAATGTGGAGCACAATAAGCACTCCTTCCAAAGAAAACCTGAGTGCACAGGTGGGAGATTACACAACAAGGTCCTTCCCAATCTGAAGACCAGAAATAAGGAAGGACTATCCTTCCACTTAAACTCACTTTATTTTAGTATTTGCCTAGTGAAGCCAAAGAGCTGTGGCACCATTCAAGATGTCCTTTCAGGAGTTTTGGGTTGCTGAAATTTGGAGGACAGGTATTTTTAATCTTTGGGCTCACACAGAATTGGTAAAGCCTGTAACACTGGAGAATTACTTATAGAATGGGAAGGAAAGAAGAAGAAAAGAAGCCATCAAAAAAACCCAGGCAAATTCAAATGGTAGAGCAAGAACAGACAGAAATGGTAAGAGACATGGGGACTTAGAGGAGGCAGGTTGAAATGAGGGAATGAGAGCAGTGAGAGTGAGAAGACATCAAAGTGAAAAACTGATACACAGAAGAGCAGGTGGGAATGGAGGAAGAAGAAAAGAGGCAGGAATATCTTGTAGAGAAGGAGAAAGGAAAGACAGGATGAAGCAGGGAAGTAGGAATGTGACAAAGAGGGATAATAAGGGAACTGGTACATCAGAGGAGAAGAGAGAAATGGAAGAGGAAGACCAAAGGGAAAGAAAGAAAGAAAGAAAGAAAGAAAGAAAGAAAGAAAGAAAGAAAGAAAGAAAGAAAGAAAGAAAGAAAGAAAGAAAAGAGTAGAGCCAGAACAGAGGAATGAAAGAATCTTAAAGTAAGAGAAATTATGGAGAAATGGAAGCAGTCACAGAAAAAGAACAGTGTAAAATGAGAAAATGAGCAATGGAAGCATGAAGAGAGGAAGAAGAATAAAGGTAACATGAAGTAGGGCCTCTACATGAAGAGACAGACTTCTCAGACATCTTCAGATGTTAGAATTAAGGTAGATGAACCCCACTGTAAGATATGAAAAAACCATTTCTTTTTAACTTTGAGGTTATAGCTGAAATGCACATATTTTGTAGAAAATACAAGTTGTTGTGATTTTTATAAATGTTGGGATGTGCTATATATCACTTTGTAAAAAACACTGAATTAGAACAAATTACATCAAGATGTTGTGCAGAAATTAGAAAAAGAAAAAAGAAACCTGATACTTTATAACACAGGCAGGAAAAAGCTGTCTCATGTATGCTATAACTTACAAATCTGTGGGAGCTATTGTGGCCAGGGTCCAGCCCTCACTTTATACATTAGTGGGTGTAAAGGGTGATGTCACAGAAGGATTAGGTCTAATCCTGGACAAGAAAGCCTTGTGATGACTCAACAAGGAGCAGAAAAGACGAAGCTAAATCAGCTTAAAGTCAGGCTTTATGGGTTTGGATGGAATCAGCATTTTGCATGTGTGGTCATGCTTTGCACGTAATGACACACTCAGTTCATGATGATACTCTGTCTATAACCCTCCTATTCCTGCCTCCCATTTCATCATGCTGCTGGCCCAGTGTCTGGCTGCCACTAACTCAAAATAGGAGACTCCAGGATTGATACGAGGAAAATTTTAATTACCAGCAGAGCTATTGGCACCACAAGAGTTTCACAGTGCATTGGTCAGTGCCAATAACCAGTACATCAGAGCTGACCTTTGGCTGCCATGCAGTAAAATAGGGGAATGCTTGATAGACCAGCTTTAATTCTCTAGTTCTGTTGGTAGTTGAATCTTCTGTGTGGCAAAGCACAGGCTAGTTTGAAATGACCAAATTTACTCACCTGCTAAATGGGTGCTGTGGATTACCCAGCTCATCTGACCCCAGAGCTCTGCTGAATGAATCACAGATGTGAGGAGAGATTTCTGTATAGGACTGCAATTTTTGTAGAAACTGTTGATGAGCCCTGGCACATCTTTGCACCAAGCACTTTAGTCAGACAATCACATCATGGGGATCAGATGGGCAGTAAGGAGCTCATGTCATCATTTCCTGAATCAGAAGCAAAAGGTGAGTGATTTGAGTGTTGTCTGAAGTGGTCACTGCACAGAAGGCCTATTCTCATGACTAGTGCTATAGATATCTTTCTTGTATTGAAATGAAAGCAAACCATTTGCAGGGATTTATAGACCATTTCATTTAACTTTTACTAGAAAAGCACCAGAATCCTGTTTGGGGAGGTAACAAATGGAAAACTTCTTTGCAGCACATCATGGTTCTGATAGATATTTCCTTATTTATTTATATTTGAAAGTAATACAGAAGTGAGTGATAATTGTTGCTGAGATTATTTAGTTTCTGTTTCAGAGAGGTTCAATTTAATAGTTTTCTTTAGGCTTCAAGCAGATTAGAGAAATAGGGGCTCCAGTCATACAGCCCAGTGTAATGTTTCTTTACTCACACTTGTTTTTAGTCTCAAAAAAACAATTACCTCATTGAAAAGTGCCATTTAGGCAAAACAGATTTTTAAAAGACTTGCAGGTTTATTTCAGAAGTTTGCTAGACTGTATGGGGGCTGCTCTAAAAGCTCTGTTTTGCAACTGACAAACCAAGTTTAAAACTTTAAATGGGAGAGTCAAATCTGCCCCAGAGGTAGGCCCCCTAATGTGGATGTGACAGTTGGAATAAACTGTTCGATTGTTTTCATTGCTAGTTACTCAATTATTAAATTACTACAGCAAAGCTTGGAGGTGTAAGAAAAGAGTATAGGAAAGACATTCTAGCACATGGAATAAAAATGAGAAAAAATAACAATCTTTCCCACTAGGAAGTATGCAATTAGATGATATTTCACAGTCAAAATATTGTGTAAACTGGAAAAAACATAACTACAGAAATCAAAGACAATGGTTATCTGACAGTTGTCACCCTTTGCACGACAACTTTGACATGCTTCATTTGAGTCACTTCCCAAGGGACAGTCCAGATGTCAAAACCACATCCCATCTGAAATAGTTCTGTAAAGAGAGGCTTCACGTCCCAGCCTGAGGACATGAGGGAATCCCAGCACCCTGGGCACATGGAGAGGAAGTTGCACTGTCCTCAGGTGCTGCCCTAAGAGAGGACAATAGACAGAGCCAGGCCAGCTACTGGTGATCCTCTCTGCACTATGGAAAAGTGTTCTGGCAGGGGAGTCTCCTTTCTTCCTTCAGCTGGAGAGGCTTTTCTTGTCTCGTGAGTTTCTTGCTTTTGTGAGGAGCCAACACTAATGTTGATCAGGAGCTGGTAATTTGCTATGACAACACCTCATAATCCCTCCTGTAAAGCTTTCTGAGGTCATTTAACCATTGTCTTGTGTCCAAGTATGGAGGAAAAAAGCAGAAAACCACTTCAAACTCATGTGTTTCTGAAAATGATCTGAAAGAGATTTTGGAGCACTAAAAGGAAAAAAAGTCAAAATAAGGTCATATTTGCAAAAGGAGTCAAGGTTGAGAAAGTTCTGGATAATCTTGGGTGTAGCTGAGCATAATTATGATCCCGAAATCCCCTGCTCAGCTGCAGCTAAACCAGTATAGATATCTAAATTCACCGGGGGTCCCCCTGTTTGGTGTTTAACATTACTATTATGAGAATTCAGTTCTCTGCAGCCCATCTCAAATTGCCCTAGTATGAAAAGCTCAGCAGCTGGTTCAACACTTGGTCTGGTTTCAGAAATAGGAATTTTCCCCTAGGTCTCTCTTTAAGTTGGAATATATTCTCAGAACATTCATAGCAAAGATGCAGAACAGTGGGCTGCTTGAAAAACACTGTTATGAATATTTTTTAAAGGAAACAGGGCTTTTTAATTCCTTCATAATACAATACAATAGCTTTTTCTAATACTTGGAAAAATTGTGAATTTTTTTCTCTAGGCCTTTCTTGGCTAGACTGAGAAAGTTCAGTGTCAAGTTTTTCATTTCTTCATTGAGCATCAGACCTCTTCAGATATGTATACAGGTTGTTCTGTATATTTTGTTGCATCTTCTTGAGCTGAAGTTGGAATAGTCACAGGAAAATAAGACTAACAAGATGAAAAGGAGAGTGCAAAGCAGGAGGAGAAATGAGTTTGAATTCCCACTGGCTGAGGAGGGAAATGAAACTTGATGCGCATACTTCTTGAATAATTACTTTTGGCTTGGCTTTGCATGGCAAGTTTTTGGTAGCTGGGTGGCTGCAGGGCTGGCTTCTGTGAGAAGCTGCTAGAAGTTTCCTTTATGTCTCATGGAGCCAATGCAGCTGGCTCCAAGTGTGTGCCCAGCATCTCCAAAGAGTTTCTCTGAGGACAACACAAGGAAGGGGAGGGCTCTGCTGGAGGCAAGGGTGGATGAGGAGGCTGTACTGTCCCTTGGCAGTCAACAGGGGGGTAACACACAAATTATATACACTTATATTATATACAATTATAAATGAATGACACCACTCAGGAGGTGGGAACAAGGCTGGGAGTACTAAGGATGTGGAGCACAGGGGCTACAGGAGAGGAAATGGGAATTGGGAACAGAAGGGGAACTAAAGGTCTGAGGAAATATTCGATAAAGGGTTTGGAGAAGAAAGATGACAGATGGGAAAGAAAGGTTGGGTTTTGAAAAGGATTAGGAAGGCCTTATTTCTCTGTTTTAGAGGTTTGAGGATTGCAAGGACTGTCTCTGGAGGAACAGGGTTAGTGAAAGTTATGGGAAAATAATTGTCAGAGATGAAGTAAATCTAAGGAAGGAGAGATGGGGAAGAAGATGAGTGGCTTTTGTATGGCAGAAAGGTGATTTGAAACAGCAGAGGCCTTGGAAAGGGACAATATGGAAGGGGAGCCTCAACACAGAAGGCATTTGAAAGAGCTTTTAGGCAGGAAGGACTGGGAAATTTAAGGCTTGGGACAGAGGGGACTGAGGACAATATGGTGTGAGGGAGAAGTTAGGGTTACCCATTTGGGGGAACATTATTTTCTGGGCTCTGATGTCAGAGAAGAGGCACACACAGAGAGAACTGCCTCCTTGTCCAAAGAACAGTCCTTCCCTTTTTCTCTGTTTGTAGAAATTAAAATAGCCCTATTTTGGACAGAATAATCCAGAAATTACCTTTAAAGTCAGAATGACATGAATTCCGACTGATCTGCGGAATAATTGTGCCATATGAAAATTCTTTACATGACAGCCAGTTTGAGAGATTGAAATGTAGTGTTTCTGAACTTGTTTCATGCAGAAAGTGTTCCCAATAAATCCCAGTTTTAAACCAGACACTCTTCCATACAATTACATTCATCAATTTAATCATCATTATTTCCTTAAATATCTCTTCTCTGTAGGAAACTGATCCCAAATCCTTCAGTCAGATCCCAGATCCTTCAGTAGATGGCCAGATAATCCTACTCTCTGTATGTTATGAGTGCTGAATTTGCATCAGTTCAGGTAAGCACACTTTTGTTCTGTTTTTCTTTCTGGATAGGGCAACACTGAGCTCTCTTGAAATCCTGTCTGTAATACATGGTTGTTTACAAACCACTTGATAACAGAAGTCACAGCACATATTTGTGTTGGCTGATAATCCTTTGTCAATGATGGGTGAAGATCAGGTGTCATTTCTGATTCTTTTGGATGTGTCAGCTGCCTCCAGTACTGTTGACCATGAACCAACCTGCACTCTGGCAGTCCAGAAGCAAGGACAAATGGGATGAGTTGTGGAGCTCAGAGTTATGTGCAGCTTTGAGCCCTGAAGCATATTGGCAGTGGGTTGAGGCAGGGATCATTATTAACATCTCTTCTGTGTTAAAAGAAATTCAGATGATTCTTCATTTCACAGCATTTTTATTAATATGTTTACCTACTAACATTTTGATAATGCAGCCTTGGCACTTATATAAGTCTCTGCTTGCTTGCCACATAAATTTTTAAAAAATCCTGTAAGCTCATACGAAATATTTTCTACAAATATTTTCCCCCACAGTCTTTTGCCTTTAGCTAGTACTTCCCTCAACTGCCTCAAAAATAGATGAAAAAAGTCTCCATACAGCAAACTCTGAAATGCCACCCACCTCCCCCTCAACAAGCAACCAATCCAATCTCTGTTGGACCTGGGGGTATAGTATAGGTTTTATTGCCTCCAAAGGTGGAGGAAATTCTGCTGGATAGTTCTTGTTCTTTTTTGCTCCACTGCCAATATCTCCAGCTCTCAGTGAGATGTTGCAGCACACTAATTTCTTCCATTCTGTCAGAATTTGGGTTATACTCAGCTCCAGGGGTCTCTTCCATACTATGTCTCCAATTTAAATGATGGGGGAGGAGAGAAGGATTCCCTGTGCTTTTTTGCCTCCCCTTCTCTATTTTCTGTGTGGCAGCTAAAGTTGCCTCTAAGTTGCAGACCAAAAATCAGCAGTCTGAAGTCCATCTGGAAACAGCTGAAAACTGCTCAAATATGGGTTCAATCACTGCCTGTGTGTACAGCTCCTCTTGGGAAGTCTGCATGAGCCATCAGACAGAGCCACCAGGTGATCCCAGCATCAAGGGACATCTAGAGAATTTTGCATCCAAAGGAGGAAAAAGCATGTGCAACATTGATAACCCAGTCTGAAGGGAACCAGCTTCTTGATGCAATTCCTGTGGCAAGGCATATTATGCCATGTTAGGTCAGCCGTGGGAGGAGCCCATGTTTAAACTACTTGTCAGGTGCAAATATGAGATAAATAGACACAAACTTCTGTACCTTGCAGTTACTGGTCTCCCAGATGCAATTAGTCAGAGAGGTAGGTAATTAGGTAGAGAGATAACTCAATGATTAATAGCAAAATTAGATCCCCAGGCATTCTGGGTAAGCACTATGAGGACAGGAAATTTTGCATTTTACAAAGGGGTGCAGTAGAGGGATTTTCCTTTTCTTTTAAAGATTCAGTTACATGTCAGCATAGCTCTATGGTTAGACATGGCCTGTGAAATCCTACTACACTAAGAGACAGTTAAATCCATGCCCTCTACCAAGAGAAATAAGACATTCTCTCATGGCTTCCATACATTATATTAATTTCTCTAGTTATTTCCCAAAGAGGGAAAAAAATAAGGTGGTAGATTACACAATCCTGACATTTGTCCACTTGCTGCTGCTTTTTTTGGTCCCTCTTTAGCTAGAAAGACACGCGCATTGGGAAGCAAATGGATTTCCCTGAGGACCCTGAACTAGTGCCCTGCTACAGCCAACAGCTTCAGCCACTTGGAAAAAGTGCAATGTTGTGTCTTCCAAAAGCTGTTCCCAGGGCTTCATAATATTTGATGATTAGACCAGGGTTGTTTACTGTAGGGTGGTAGTCATGCTCAGTGCAGACTTGTTGCTTTGTTATGCACTGGCTCAATCTGTTTGTACAACACTTTGCATGTAGTGATAAAGACAGTAAAACATTGGCCATGGTGTAGCTCTATTTAGTAAACTATGGAAGTCTGTTTTGCTCTTTCCAGAATACTGAACATAGATGAATTTCAACTGCCTTGAAGTTTTATAAGAAATAAAATTACTATGTGTTCATTGATTACTGTTAGATTGGTCTATTATCTGACCTCAAATCTGCCCAATTATCTTATAATACTCCACTTCAGCCTTTGTTCATGACCATCCCCAGCTGTCTTCTCCACCAGCTGTTAGTCAGCACCTCTATGTTTTTTCTGAAAGACATCTACCCAAGGTGCCAGATGCAGGTGCAGGAGACAGACACAGCTGCACAGGATTGTTTTAACATCAGCACCGTGTTTTTCAGTTGTAAAGTGTTTCCAAAGTTTGTTTTCCTTAGTGAAATGAAAACAACAAAAATAGTTAATCTGTTGGTGTAACTTTTTGTGTAACTTTTACTTTTCGTTGTAAGTCTTCAGTTGACTATGTTCCTTCGGTTTAGTTTTGTTTTTCATTATTCTATAATCCTCTGTGGCTTGAGACAACAGGGCTTGAGTTTCATTTATGTAGACAAGTTATACAAGGAACATTACCACAGCAACTAAAATCCTGATTTATAAGACAAAACATAGCTCCCTCCTCTATTCAAACAGGATTTACAGGTATTTTGCTAATCATACATCCACAGTTCCTTTGATTTTCAAATGAAGTGCTGCCTATGTTATTAATTGTACTGTCACCTTGACTGATGCAAATTCAGCTGGCTGTTTTATGTCATTTGGAGGGTTGGCTTTTCAATGTCAGATTTTCTCATCTTCCTATGCCCTGAGCCAAAACACTGCCCTAGAAATGATTACATTACATTTAGTATTTCCTGAAAACCACTCAGTGTGGCAGGGTCAGTATTACTGTCCCTTTGACTTTCTTCTCTGAGTAACAGCCAGGTAGTCCTCTTTCCCCAAGAAAGGTTTTTGTCAATCAGAATATAATGATCTCATTATGGGATGTGCTTTAATTACCTTTTCCTGTTTTTTTATGTCTGAAGTATGGTATTCCATGTTACTATCCAACCATGCAAGAAAAAAGCCCCCTCCAAAACACAAGACAAGCCTGGGATGAAAGGTTGAATCCCTACTCAGGTTCAGATTTTCTGTCATGCAGGTCAGTCCACATGGTCTCTGTCTTAGGTCTTGAGCTGCAAAACAGGGAGTAATACCCCCCCTCCCTGGCAGACCTTTGTCAGGCTATGAAATGTTCAAGTACCCTTCCCTAGTGTACTGTGGCAAGGGTAGGAGTGATATCAGCTCCTGTGCTGGGAGCTTGTGTAGATTTCCCTATCAAAGCAGAAAAATTACCCTACACCGTCTTGATTAAGCTGTGTGCAAATCCAGGAGGTGTTGGATAACTTGGGTGGTGTTTCTCGCTTAAGCAGTTGTCATATCTTCCAGAGACTAGCTAGTGAGCAGACTGCTGTAGCAGTAGCAGTAATATGTCCTGAAGATTGAAACCCCCTAGGGACATTGAAAAATACTCTTGTCTCAAAAGTACCAAATAAATTTTCAAATAAAGATTGCATTTTTGCCTCATTTATGTGCAACCTCCCCTCCCTCCTATTTCTGACCTTCAAAGACAAAGTCACAAAGACCCTGCCTTATTCACTGGAATGTGAAATTCTAAGACCTTACTGGTTGGAACCTTTACAAAACTTCCTTTTAGTTTGAGGCACTTCCCATTCAAAAAGTGGAAGAAAGTTTACAAAAGAAAAATACTCTGTAAAATTTGAGAAAAAAATTATCTCAGTTGCAAATATATGCAGTTGAAATACAAGCAGAACACAGCTGATGGCAAACACATGATATAATTCCAGTTAGTTAGTGAGGCTGCATCAGCTGACAGCATGCAGGATGGCTAAGAGCAGGTAAAATGGGCTTATGGGGGAAGGGTTCTGTCCTTCAACTCATAGAAAATTGCATTTTCTACATCTATGGGAAAACAAGAGACTGTGCCACCCATCTCCCTTACCACTATAAGAGCACCTGTTGCAGCTTGACTAATGGTTTAAATGTAAGCATAAACCTCAACAAGTCCAGGCTTATCTCAGGCAGGATGATGAGCATAAGCTTAACAACAGTAGAGGGAGAGCCAGGCACCCACAGAGCTGCAGCGTGCACAGGTCAGGGTGCGGTGTCAGCCCAGCCTTGGTTGTACTGCCCACCTGCCTTCGTGCTGGCGCCACGCAGCAATGAAAACCTGATTCCTGGAACACAGGTCCTGGGTACACTGTCACGTGGAGAGAGGGCTTTTCTGCTCTTTGTGGGAAAGTGTTTATCTGTAGTCTGATTGCTGATGGCCACTGTAGTCAAAGTTTCTTTCTGGTATCAGAATAGTAGCACAGGTTGATGAAACTTGGGTGAACATTTTCTGTGTATCAGCTACATTGCCTTTGAAAATAGAGGCTGGACCTGTCTTCAAAACTTGTGGAAATGGAGAACACCTTGTTATGAGTAAAACTTTTTAAAAGGGACTCAGACTGGCTTTTATTTTCTTTTTTTATTTCTGATTCTTGGTCTTCCTATGCATCAAAATTAGCTGAAACAAAATAGAAACAGCAATACAGAGCCTAACAAATTCAATTGAAGGTATGCTTTGGTTTCATCAGCCACAGAAAATAACTGTAAAAAAAGATTAAGGTGACTGTCAAGGTTAAGAGTATAATAATATAATGCAAATAGTTTTTGTTTGCTTGTTCATTGGTCATTAACATCTTTAATCCTCTGTGTGCTGATAATTTAGACTATGGTCACGTGAATTCACTAAAAACACTGGACTTAGTTAGAGAACTTTCTGATGTCCAACAACGTGATATTTCCAAGAACAGATGAGCGTCTCTGTTAATTTACTGTCAGTCTACCTGGAAGAGGCCAGTCACTGATTAAACACACAGGGAGGACTAATCAATAAAGAGCCATATCTTTGATTTATTTGGTGCGGTTTCTGATTACAAAAAGTAATGCTCTTAATGAAACATGGCTCTCTTGCTTTTTCAGTGTAAAATATTGTGTTTCAAATGGTTGCTTATTTAAACCCTTATGAAAAAGTAACAAGAAGTGGCTTTTGTTTACTTGTTTCAAACGGTGCAATAGCAGCTGGCTCATGTTGGTGTTAACTGGTCTAAGGTCCTGTTTAGAGGTTTTTACATGTGACCCAGAAGTCATGTTTTGATCTTTGTCAATAGCAAATGGGAGGATTTCCTAAAGATACAATTTGCATCTATTTTGTAATGTTAAATAGGTCAAGTGTAGTGCCCCAATGTCACAAGATACAATTGCTGAATTCTCTAGGGATGAATCCTGGCTTAGCTGATGGAAGAGCTGGGACCAGCACTGGGCATCTGTGTGCTGTCAGTCTGCTTTGACCTTGCCTCACAGATGTGTATTTTATTTTCTTGCAGTGCAATCTAACATATCTGTTCACTAGCACTGAACACCTGCTGCTCTTAGCTGTCTAAATGGTTTTTAAAAATCACAAGGGACTACCCCCACTGCACCATCACTCCAAGTGCTGCCTCCCTAACAAGTATCTCACTTGCCTCTTCATAGTTCTTTGCAAATACCAGTTGAAATAAATGAATCCTTCACTGGCTTTAAGCTATCTGCTGTAAAGGATGCTAAGGTGTCATATTGGTTCCCAGGCAATGTCTGCCATAGCAAGTTGAAATGACACTGAATTTAAGTATGGATGTGGAAATTCAGATGTCAGGAAATTCTTCCTTGCCACGTATAGTTTTGTTTTGTGTTGACAGACTTTATAGACTTGCTAATCCCTTCCTTCTGGTGCTCCTACCATTTGGGATCAGCCAAACTGTTCTCCAACAAAAATAAAAATTATAAGGCTGCTGTCAATGCCTTTCTGTACTTCTCTCTGCTCTCCCCTCCTGCCCAGCACATGCTGTCGATGCGAAGAGTTTCTACAGATGGTTTATGGGAATTAAGGCTGCACCAACCTCTATTATACCCTCCAGATCTGTTCTCTGGCTCTCCTAGATCATAGCCCTGGCTATGATCTAGCTATCTGGAGCATACCAGAACTCCTTGTTAGCTTGTGTGTCCACTAAGGAAAAATCAACCATGTGTAGGGGCAGAAGGGAGAAAGGGACAGACAGAAGCTGATTCCTGCTTTAACTCCTGCCAATATATTTTTCCTAGTGACTCTCTCCTATAAAATGATGCTGGAGGAGTTCTCATGAAAGATAGAGAAGGTATTTTCCCCTCTAGTCTCTCTCAGAGGATAGGCAACCATGCTTTAGCAAGAAAGACATGGAGCAGTTTTGGTCTCTCAAGTGTACTTGCTGGCACTACAAGCCTACTCCTGAGAGGTGTCATCCTTAGTGAGTCATGAAAGGTACACAAGCTAAATTGATAGGGCAGAGAGTGCTGCAGGGAGGACAGGGAGGCAGAAGCAAAATCCTCAGGTTGATCAATCAGCTGGGAGAGAAGCTGACTTCTCAGCAGCTGAGATGCTAATTAAAATGCTCATTTGACTTTTAAAACTCAGCTCAGGATATGACCTACATACTACATGAGGTTTTGATTGATACCTCACTTTGCAAGTTGGGATGGGTTTTGTGGTGCCCAGGTGGTTCTTCCAGCCTTTCTTAGAGTAGGCCACAATTCTAGAATTGCTCATCAATTCACAAAATGTTGACCACTAGACATACATCTTCTAGTGCATGTGTTCTTTTTGCCTCTTTATGAGTTGTTATATTTTTATCCTAGTCATCATCAGTTCTTTTCTTATGAAGGCCAATTAAATAAACCAAAGGCGAAGGACAGAAGAGTAGGATAGTGGCAGCAGTTAGCAGAGCAGAGTGGTTAATAAACACTAAATTCTTTATGGCAAAACTATGAAATGGTGAGTGAGGTAGCAACAGGATTTTTGGTACACAAAAACATTGTGACTGTGCTTTACACAGCATTTACAAGGCATTACTGTGTTATTACAGAACTTGGGCAACTGTTTGGTCCCCAGACCAAAACACTCCTGGGCATCCACAGGAGCAATTTCTGGGCACAGATCCATGGGAACTTTGTGTTCTGATTTGAATGTCATAACTGATTTTAGGTTTTTCTGGGGTCATCTGGTACTTGTGAGTAAGCCTTACAAAACTTAGTCACTGGAAATCTGTCAAAATAGAGTTGGGATCTCAGACTTTCACCAGCAGGGACAAATCTTACACCAATCCCTTTCTAATTAGTAAATGAAAAATCTTCTTTGGTACCCTTTAAATTTTCCTCTTGTGTTTCTATTGACAGGATTTAGTTCATTTCATAATCATCAATTCTGGCAAATCAGGTCCCCAAAACCACTAGGAACTTAAAGATGCTCTTATGTTAAAAAGAAAAAAGGTGAGAAATTCTATTCTCCTGAATTAATCTGAGTAATAAGAAACCAAAGGGGTATCCTACCATTAAAAAAAAATACAATATTTTCATTAGATCTCTGGTGGTCAACAAATAAAGATAAAACGGACATATTTATTTGTACAAAGCTGATCATACTCTTTCATATGCTTACAAAGTTAGATGTAATAAAAAGGGCCCAGGTTGTTATGTATTTGTATTGAAAAAAGAGTTTTACATTGAAATCAGGAAGAAAACCTGCAAGACACAGAGAAGAGTTCAGTAAGGTGAAAAGTGTGTCCTTCAACTGGAACATTTCTAAGGAATGACAGTAAATACCTTGGGCCCTAGGTATCTACAGTGCTGAAAAGATCAACTTGAGCATCAAATGTACTATAACACTATCTCTTTCCTGTGAATGTAATTGGTATTTTTGCAATTATGAAAACTCCTGATATCATTCTTATTTTGTAAATAATACATATCCACAAAATGAATACTTTTCATTTTTGGTTTGTGTCAGTCACAACTCTAAGAGTTCTACTTACCTCCAAATTGATTCAACAGGTGCTCGAAGATTTGAGACATTTTAATTCTGACAAGTTTAAAGGATATCTGTATTTAAATAATTTTCCTAACAAATAGTTGCTGGGAAATGAGCCTCCATCAAAAGCAGAACAATAATCTGCTTGCCCTTTGTGATGTGGACCATACATTTAGCTCCTTGTATTTGAAAAAATGCCATCACAGTAAGCAATGATTTACTTCTTTATAAGTCATTGCTTGAAGTATATTATTGGATACAGAAGCAAAAAGGAAAGAAGAATATGAAAGGAAAGCTGTTAATACCTTTTATTCACTGTTTTTCAGTTTCACTTTCTTGATGTTATACCTCTTTTCCTTTGGTTGTTGACCTTGTAAATATCTGGTGTAAATACTTATTCTTTATGGTAGATTCTGTTTATATCTTACAGAATGTCACATGATTTTATAAGCCAGCACTTCAGACAAAATACAAAAAATCTCTGAGCTTTTTAAAGAATTATTTAATAAGACTAGGCAGACCTTTCATAGCTGCATTGAGATGTTTTCTTCCAGTCAGACAATACTCCTTGTTCTTAATATGCTATTTGCCTATAAACAGTCATTCAACCATAGAAGGAAAGAGACCAAAAGGTCACCTCAAATTTGCCTTCATCTATGACTCAAGTACTGAAGGAATCAGAATACAAGTGTGTACGAGACCACTCTCTTGCTGAATGAACTCTTATTCTGGGTACCGATTATTTCTCTTGGGTAGAAAATAAACCCTCTAGAGACTGATATTGAAATCATGTTTTCCTATTAGGATCTGCAACAAAGTCAATGCACTTTCACTCAAAGATATATCAAAGCTGTCAAGGGGTCTAAGGTGTCAGTATTGATTCCTGCATGAAGTTCTGGTTCTACTGAGATCAACAGAAAAAAACCCCATTGGTCCCAATGAGGCCAAGATTTCATTGCTTATTTTTCCTTATTAATAACAAGAGTAAATTTCAGACAGTCTCATTAAAATAACCTGATATTATATTGCATAGAAGTGTTCTCTTGCCACGCATAATAAATAATGGGAATAGAAGAGCAATAGAAAAGGCAGAAGTAATATGAATGTGAACAGGGATAGGAGCTGAGATTGCAAATATTAAGAGGTTATTAGTCCTTTTCGCCCTTAGAGATATTAATGATCCCTGGCTTTAGTTCTCAAAGAACCCATTTTCTATCCTTGCATTCTTTTCCAGAATTAAGTTCAAATTTCCATGGGAAATATAAAAGGGATCAAGACTTATCTATATAACAATTTATAAGGCCTTCATTCACCAACAGCAGTTTCCTCTTTTGCTCTCAGATATTCACACAGCATCTGAATGCCTTGAAAATGTTAATGAATTTATGCTATAACTTCCTGGAGAATTAGAGGAGAAATACTATCTCTATTTTACAGCTGGAGAATGGAGACAGAGAGACTTTGTGATGTGCCTGACATCTCTCACTGGATTTTTCAAACTCTGTATTTAAACCACAACACTTTCTTAGCTTCTGATTATCTTTGCTTTGGGGATTCTAGCTTATTTAAATTCTGTTCTCTTGAACACTTTTCTCTAGGCCAAATCCATGCAAAACTGATTCTTAACCTCAACAAATATCTGGAAAACCCCTTGTCCAGAAGAAAGCCAGAGTTTTTCCTGGCTGCTGTAACTTGTGAGGCAACTAAAAGAGAGCCAAAACCAGACTCTGAAGGATCTCAAAACTTCTTTGAAAACATAATAATAAATGCATACAGACTCAGACATAGCAGATTTCCTCATCTCAATTTTGCCTGCGATAGTTACTAGTAGCTCTTCAAACTGAAGTTATATTATTTGCCACTTTTTTTTTTTTTTT